>PVJC01007372.1:0-51678 GCA_004026665.1 Murina feae | reverse complement strand
TGCCTCCAGACCTGCACAACCCTTCCAACTCCGTGCTTCTGGTTTTCTTCACTTGCACCCGGGGATCTTCCTCCCAGCCCAGAAAACTAGGTATGACTCATCCACTGTGTTAGGGGCAGGATGTCACTCTTGAGCTGGAGAATAAAGGAGGCAAATTTGTGTTTAACTTCAAAAGTGCAGGTGTAGGACAGAAAGAGCTGGATGCATAACTGCATAATGGCAAAGTGAGCTCTGTCCCCCTGACTAAAGATTCCACAGGCTGGGGGTGGGGAAAGAGGAAGGACCTCCAGGACAGAAAGAGAGACACAGGTAGCTGTGCTCCACCAGAACAGAGCCCCTGAGCGCCCCTCCCCCCCATGCTCCCACCTGTCCCAAAGCCTTCGGTGAGAAATCCGTTCTCCGAGGGTGAGGAGTGCCTGTGGGCTGCAGTTGCCGTGGTGATTATCGAGGTCCGAAGACAACCACCTGTGCCCCAGGATTTTGTGCAGCTCTCGGCCCCACCCATACCAGGTGCTAAGCCCCCTTCCAACAGCCAGGGCCACTTAAGAACCCCAAGAGCAAAAGGCTGGTCACCTAGAGGGTCTTCATAAAGTAGTACCTGGGCAAATAGTGCCATGGGATCCAACAGAACTGACCTTAAACCTCTCAGGAAGCCGGGACCGTGGTGGACACACACCTGTGCTGCACTTCTTAGCATGGAAATACTTCTCAAAAGGGAATGGCATCTTTGGAGACATGTCTCTGTCCATAGTTAGGAGAACTCTTGCATGAGTGTGCAGAGCAGCTTTTCTCCTTGAAGGCGTCTTGTTTTAACCCTCATTTTCCTGCCCCACCCTCATCTATTAAATATACTTCTCACGGCAGAGGAGCAGTTTGCTCAGAGGTAAATCCACTAGACAATACCATGTATTCCAGAAACTGAAGGCATGATCTCCCCTAGGGTCATCTTGTGTCACACGCACCAGAAAAGCACTGGGATGAGTCAGAAGTAGTCAGCGAGCGAGGCATTAAACGAGGCATTAGGCTGTGTGAGCTGGCCTCATACTCACCCACGGAGAGGTGTGTTTCGGGTGGATTCAGGAGGCACTGTCCTGTTTTGTTGAGGTGACTGGATTCCATGGGTACATTCCAGGAGCTGGTCTCTCACACCCCAAAATCGATGGAAGAGGAAGGTGGAAAACTGCCCCCAGGACTGCAGTAACATTTGACTTCCTGAGGCTAATTTGGGGCAGAACACATTTCTCTGTCACTGAGTCATGCTTGCTGCTTCAGATCCAATAACACCAGAAACAAGTGTTCAATGCCCTGGTGACCCAGCAACTATTTCTGAGGGCAGCCTTTTATATGTTCTGCATCCAGTGCTAGGTGACTGTGGGCTAACGACAGAGAGGACAAATGGAAAATATCTAGATATTTGAGAGAAAATGACAACAAACTGCTGCTCAGATACTCTTCACGGTTTGAAACACACCATCTGCTGATCAGGGTAAAAATGGCAAATATTTCTGGGGGTGACCCCACGAATACCCCCTTCCCTGCACCAGATGCCATACTCGTGCAATGTGACTCCACCCCTTAGCTGATTAGAAGGGGTGTGGACACTTGACCCAAGTGGACCAGGCAGATTTCCCCTGTGGAATTGGAAAGCGGGCCTCTCAGACTCTTGAGCAGCCACATGTGGCTCCTTGGCACAGGTCTGCTGCGAGAGCGGCGAAGGCAGGCGATGAAGACGGGGCAGGATGAGCAGCAGCCTGGGCCCCTGGCTTTCCAGGCCTGGCTCCAGGCTCTCCCGAAGCTTCATTTTGCCACCTGTTCCTGGTGCCATGACCTGGTGTCTAAAATGAACCCTCCCTTCTGTCTAAATGCCTGTGAGTGCAAACCGCATCCCTGTGATCCTAATAGCAGCTCAGCCTGTTCTTACTCTCACAGGTGACCTGGCTGGGACCACCACTAGGAAGGCTTCTCCTCCCTGGATCGCCACACCCCTTACCGCATTCTTCCTTTGCATCTTGAAGGATAAGTAGCTGGAGATGCTTCTCACTTCTCTCACCTGCTCTCCCACTCACGCTGCCTCCGGACCCTGCAGTTCACATGGAAGCACCAGGGGACAGCAAAGAGCAGAAGAAGAGCGTCTCTTTCCTCTGTGTTGATTCCCAGGGCTCTACATTTTAAAGTTGATGTAACTGGGCAAAAGGGAGAAGGGAGACACACCTTTCTTTCCTGCCTCTCCATTTCCATTTACTCGTTCAATGGAAACTTGACTACTGAAGATACTAAAGCTATGGGACCTTCCGGAGCTAACATTATAATGGAGGGAGACAGGCAATAAATAAACTAAATTAATTTACTATTTATTAATTTACTATTATTAATTTACAGGCAATTAATAAACTAAATTAACTAAATTAATTTCAGATAGTGGAGAGCCATGAAGTAGATAACAGGGAAGGAAGATAGCTAGTGATTGTGTGTATGTGCACCTGTGTGTCAGTGTGGTGGCTCCTTTCGGAAGGAAGTCAGGAAAGGTGACCTTGGAGGACATGGGAATAATGGAGAGAGAAGGAACTGGCCATGGAAATGTGTGCAGAACAGCTTTCTAGAAAGGGTTGCTAGTCCACTCAGGGGTGCTGGGGCCCCATATCTTCCCTCTGATCTCCTCACTTCATTCCTTCCCTTCTGTATTAACTGAGCTCCCATGAGGAGTTAGGAGCTAACTGGAACAGATCCAAAGAGGAAGAAGACAGTTTTGCCTTGGAGGAAGTCTCCGTGTAGATAAGGAGAAAGTGAGGTAAATCATGAAGACTCAGGGGTTGTGTCCACACCAGAAGGAAGTATATACAGTGCTATTGGAAAAACGATGGGAGCACCCAGAAGCCAGAACCAACCTGCTAGCTTCTCTTATTCCCTGCCAGCAGTGGGGGCCCTGAAAGAGAGGCTGAGCCTCTGAAGGATCGGGAAGTTCATTTTCATCCCAGTGCAATGCTCTTTCCCTTGGATGCCTTGGAAACAAGGTGGGGCGCTTACCGGAACCAGCCAGCGAAGCACACTCCACCAAACACTAACAGGGAAGCCCAGGAGAAAACTGGAATTGGTTCAAGTTGCTGAGAAAACAGGAAAGGTGACACTTCTTCGCAAGGCTGGGACACACACACACACACACACACACACACACACACACACACACGACTCAGGGAAGGGCTGAGGGCAAAGAGAGGAATTGGCAGTCATCCCTGACAATGTGTAATCCAAGAACGAAAGTCCTGCAGAACAAGGAAAAAACCTTAACATAACACAGGGTCAGAGTGAACTCTTGGGAAGTTATGTAACTGATTAAAGGCTTAAAAGGAGAGTATGTATTTATTTCATGGTATGACTCATTTAAATGGGACAGACTTAACACAAAACAAAACACAAATCCCACAATGATGAGGTTTTCCATTTATTGTTATTGTGGTTCCAGATGGTACTTACTGACACTGAAGTCCATAATAATGGAAGCCACCAACAGAATGTGTCTTATGTAAGGACACAAGAGGGACGGGTTGTAATGTTTAAGGAGTTTAAGAAGCACTGCTAACCCAGGCCACTGTGTTCTTCGTGCCCTCAGACTATAGTGAGTAGGTGTCGGCTGTTAGGTAAACGGAAGAAGTGACTGCAGTGGCAGGAGGTGTGAATGCCAGAATGCAACATGGGTTTGCGGTAACTACCAGAAAGAGCATGGAACAGAGGTGTTTAATTACCCTGTCAGAGTAGAATTGATTATAGGGTAACCAGATGTCCCTCCTAAAGGAAATTGTCCTTCTATAAACATCTGCCCCAAGAAGACTCTAAGGGAAAAGCCTCGGATAGGTCTGATTTATGGCAGAGTTCCTTCTGGTTGGTCAATTTGGTGAGAAGAACCGGGAGCTTGGCTCAGTGGCCCATGTTCCCCTCTCAGGAGCAGGCTGATCTGCTGTGAGCACATGTTCTGCTCAGCCCCTCAGGAGCAGGCTGTGTCCCTGCAGGCAGGGGCTGTCTGTGGTCCAGTGCTGCCTCAGAAGGGTCCTGTCTAATGCCGAATTCCCATTTGCCAGTAGATACTACTTAGATCTTCCAACCTAACCTTTATCAGTAACCAAAGCAATATCTTGGCCTCTAAATACTTAGTCTATTTATTTACTTACTTATTATTAATTTTTTAAATAGAGGCCCAGTGCATGAAATTCGTGAATGGGTAGGGTCCCTAGGCCTGGCTGGTGATCAGAGCCGATCGGGGTCTTCTGGCAGCTGGCCAGAGCCTTCTTTCCAGCTGCTGGTCAGGGCCTTCCTTCCCTGGGTGCCAGCTGGGGCCTTCCTTTGTTCCTCGCTGCCCCCTGGTGGTCAGCGCACATCATAGTGAGCGATACAACTCCCAGTTTCCCAGTCGAACTCCTGCAGGGATGCTTTGCATATTAGCCTTTTATATATATAGATTAATTTCGGAGGGGAGAGGGAGAGAGAGATAGAAACATCAATGATGAGAGAGAGAGTCATTGATTGGCTGCCTCCTGCACACCTCACACTGGGGAACAAGTCTGCAACTTGGGCATGTGCCCTTGACTGGAATTGAACCCTGGACCCTTCAGTCCTCAGGCTGATGCTCTATCCACTGAGCAGAACCAGTGAGGGCTATACTTAGTCTTTTGTCTTATTTCTCAAGAGGTTCATAACTCAGGCTGGGAAGCAAAGCAATATTACTGAGATCCCAACAGAGTCCTGGGGGGCCCCGAGAGAGTCCTTGGGAGCTGGTGAGCTTGAGATTCAGTCAGAGGCCATGCACCTACCACTTTGAAGAGACAAGCCTTTAAAAATATCTTTTTATTGAATTTCAGAGAAGAAGGGAGAGGAAGAGAGATAGAAACATCCATGATGAGGGGGAGTTGTTGATTGGCTGTCTCCTGCATGCCCCCTCCTGGGAATCAAGCCGGCAACCTGGGCGTTAGATTCCAGAAATAACTTTCGCTGCCAAGGGAAGCAGCAATCTTGCCACTCAGCAAGTTGCCCTGCCCAGGTCTCATGCCCAGGGCACTGAAGGCATGTTGTGGTAGCCCTGGGGCTTCGCTCCTTCTCTGGGCTGGCACCACAGAGCTAGACTTTCCCTGTGAGTGTCCACAGGGAGCTTCCTGGGGCAGGTCTGACCAGCGTGGAGGAAAAGTTCCACGGAGTGAGCACCTCCAACATATCACAAATATGTGATATGTTGAATAGGAGCATGCACTTGATCCTCTGAGATTCTCTCAATGACCTATGTGGTAGGAATATGCTATTTTATAAAGGAGTGGGCAAAAGTAGGTGTACAGTTGGGAGTAGGTGAAACAGAGTTCATTTTTGTATTATTTTAGTAATCATAACCTGCATGACTTTTTCCATACAACTGTAAAACTACTTTTGCCTACCCCTGAAAATGAAGCCATTGAGACTCGCAGAGGCTGACTTATTTAATCCAATCCTGGTCTCAGATGGCTTCTGAAATGTCTGGGAGAAACTGGGCAAATATTAAGATGATTAAAAGAAGTTAGTAAAAGGTGAGTACTTGCTGAAGACAGAGATTGAATAGGTGGGTACATGAAATATGATGCTATACTTTGAATCACCAGGAACAAAACTATGTGAGTACTTGCCAATGACTCATGGACTTCGTAGCGATTCAGGGAAGAGTCTGCCTAGGAAGAAGGCTGCTCAGGAGGGAAGTGTCCCAGAGAAAAAGCCACTGAGAGGTGAGTCCCACACAGATTGGGAGCCCAAAGCCAGCACCCACCCCGATACAGAGGATGGGCTAAATGTTACTCTGGACATCATTATATGGGAAATAACCAGTTTTCATAGAATGCACCATGAAATTCTGGTAATATGGGAATGAGGTATTTTGTGAGGCAGAGGAACTGAGATAGACCATTTAGAGAAGTATAATGGAAATCTATGTGCCCATCACCTGCTTAAATAATAACCAGCATTTGCTGTTCCAGTGTCATCTTCCATCTTACCATACATTTTTTTCCTGGGATATTTTAAATGAATCCCTGTGATCATATTACTATACCTGTAAATACTTCAGTATGTATTTCTATGAGAAAAAGGTATCCTATATAACAAGAAAGGAATATGCTAATTAGCCGATATGCCCTGAAGCTTAACGACCAAGCGCTTCATGACCAGATCACGGGTCAGCAGGAGGGTGGGCCAGTGAGGTACAAGCGGGCTGCAGAGAGCTACTGAAGGGGGCAGGGCAGCAAGATATGAGGGAGAGACAGGGGAGGGAAGAATGGGGGTTGGGGAAAGGATGGGGGAGCTACTGGAGGGTGGCAGTGACCTACTGGTGCACAGATTTGTGCACAGGGCTACTAGTTTTAATATAATTACAATGCTATTGTCACACCTAATAAAATTAACAACACTTTCTTAATATCATTCACTACCCAACCTATGTTAAAATTTGCTCTTATAAAAATGTTATTTTCTGGTTGATTCGTTGGAATCAAGAGCAAAAAAAGCTCAGACATTGCATTTGGTGGTCATGTCCTCTGTGGAATTTTTCACCTATATCCACAAATACTTACTGAGCATCACTAAAACCAATGACACCAAGGCTGTCTAGGATCAGGGTCGTATATTCAAGCCAACCACAATACTACACTAGGAAATCAAACATTTGAAGAGGTTAAGAGTTGTAATCAATTTAAAATAATAGGTTTTTTTTTTTTTAAAAAAAGTCAAAGTATTGCATCCAAGCTACATATCAACTAGAAACGGAAAGATAGTGTTACAGTGGAGAAACTCAGCAACACCACCAAGTGATGGATAAAAACATCTCCAATAATAAGGCAGAGCAACATTATGAACTCCTTGATATGATGAGAAGAATATAATGTCAAAAATACATAACATGAGTCCAGAAATATTGGACAAAGCCAAATTTTACAAAATAACTGACCAGGACTCAAGTGTCAAGTTCATGAAAGACTGAGAAATTGTTACAGACTGCAGGAGATAAGAAGACATGATAACTAAATGCCATGTGGGATTCTGAATAGGATCCCGGAACATAAAAGGAACATTAATGGAAAAAATGGCGAAATTCAAATAAGGTCTGTAGTTTAGTTAATACTATTGTACGAATGTTAGCTTCCCATTCTTTCTTTAAACATATTTTTTATTGATTATTTTTAGAGCAAGGAAGGGAGAGGTAGAGAAACATCAATGCCAGAGTGAAGCATCAATCAGCTGCCTACTGGGGATCATGCCTACAACCCAGGCACGTGCCCCTGACTGGGAATCAAACCAGCAACCTTTCTGTGCAAGGCACATAGCTTGACCAACTGAGCCACATGGCCAAGGCTAATATCCCATTCTTGATGTGTATACCATGATCATGTAAGATGTTAACCTTAGGGAAACGGGAGGAGAAATATGAGATTTTTTTTTTTTTGGTATTATTTGGGCCATTTTTCTGCAAGTCTAAAACTAGTTCAAAATAAAAAAAAATTAAAAGAAGTCTGACCTATTCCTGAGTTGTGCACGTTGGGTTCTGCAACTCTGAAATCATCCCTGAATGGCCAGCAGTTCCTCCAGGCTGAGGTAAGTCAGAGTTTTGTTGAAACACTCCACCCAGACAGGGTCTTACGTTGTCTTTCCTCTTTGCTGGCTCTCTCACATGTGGGCAGCACAGGTTATGACCACTCTCTGCTAATATCATCCACATCCTGCTCCTGGTCATCATCATCACTGACACCCACCCAGGGTTCTCTAACAGTTTCCCACGGGTTGTGCCTCCCACTCCTACCAACTCTACCATGCCTCCCTCAGGCCCCAGGCCTGGGCCAGTACCCTCCAATCTCTTCCCCTTTCCAGTGAACCAGGCTGCTCCCCACTTCTAATCTGGTCAAGGTCAAAGGAGGCTCTGGGAGACGACGACACCACACTTTAAATGGCTATGGGCCATATGAGTGCCGTGTCCGGGCTCTGACAAGAAAAGCCTGGTGATCTGATTTCTGTATCTACTGCCCAGTGCACACGCAGGAGTTTCCTGTGGGCTGGACTCCGAATTGTATTACCTTGCAACAAGGGTAGCCCTGCGGTCAGTCTTTCAGCAGGTGGGAGGGAGGGGATGGAGGTCCAAAGGGCAGGGCTGGCCTTGTCTGTGAGGACAGTTCTGACATTTCCCTTCTTCCCTGCTTTCATCCTCACATCTCTCCTAAGCAGGGGGGTGTGCTCCACACAGCCTGCTCGCTCTTTGAAGTGGATCTGGCAGTGGTAAGGGCTATAATCACGAGACAGGGGTGGAGCATACATTAACTCATCGAGGGCAGGGATAATGTCGGAATCTGAAATCTCTATAAGACCAGAACAGTTGAGTGCTGGCATCTGGTAGAGCCTCAATAAAATTGCATTGAGTGAAGGAACGAATGGTGAAGCAAGTCAATTCTATATAGTGTCATTTCCTTAGCAACTTTTTCAGTTTAGATCTTCAGCCTTCCAGTGGCAGACTCCTCAAATCAGTTTTTCCAAAACAAAAGGCTTTTTGGAATCCTCCCATTCCCTGTTTCCTTAAGTTTGGGAAGTGGTCCAGGGGTGCCCGAAGATCCTTTGCAGTCCCTGGACTGTTAGAACGCCATCCCATGACGAGACTGGCCAAACAGAGCCACCTGTTGCCTTTCCTTTCAGGTGCCTAGTTTTTGCTCTTGGTTGCCAAAACTGTTACTGTTTTGGAGAGATCAAAATTTACAAGCTTCATTATGTATTCAACCAATATTCAAATCAATATTTATGGAGCTCCTCCCATGTGCCCGGCCAAGCACGGGGGATGTAATGGTGGGAAAAGCCAGGCCCTGCTTTTCCCTAGGAATGAGCTATTCTACAGACCATCTCTGCTGTCTCTGATGGGAGCAGTTCACTTCCCTTGCACGCCAGCCATTTTCACCCTTAGCCTCAGAAATCCATGCTCTTTCCTTTGAAACCCCAAGGGCCTGTCCCTTAGAGAAGGACTAGAGCAGCGATCAAGATTTCTTTGTATTTGGTGGACTGCTGGCTGGCACTCAGCCTGGAGTAATCCCATTCTTGGACCTGGATCTTGGGCTTGTTTTGGACAATAGACAAATGGTTATGACCTATGATGCTTTAACCAGAGGACCAACCAGCTAATTAGAAGTTTATAGAACTCTCAGGGGAAAGTCCATAGATAAGCGAGTGGCCCAGGGTGAGGTCATCCCGGAAGGCAAGTTCCTTCTATCTTGTTGCTTCACTCATTCTAGGGGCTTGCCTTTGTCATCATGGCTGAAATTGCCTCACCAGCCCACAGGAAGTTGGCAAAGAATGAGGAAGGCATTTGAGTTGTTCCATCACTTCCAATCAGGTCCCACTGGCCAGACCTTAATCCCATGGCTATAATTAGCTTTAAGGGAGGCTGGGAATATAGACTTTGATGGAGTGATCATGTGCCAGGTAAAATTTCCAGGGCCTATTACTATAAAGAAGAATGGGAGCATGGAAATGGCTGGACAATTACCAGTCTGTGGCACACAGTCCTTTAGTCCTTCCCCATTGCCCAGATTGTTCTTGAATCTTCATGTTATCCACCTTCAAACCTCATTCCCATCTTCCCTAACCTGTGGCTCTCTCTGGACTCCTGGACCTGGTCTACTGCAGACTGGTTCTGGTTTTGTTTTTTAAATATATTTTTATTGATTTAGAGAGAGATGAAGGGAGAGGGATAAATGGAAACATCGATGAGAAAGAAACATCGATCGCCTGCCTCCAGCACTCCCTCTACCAGGGATTGAGCCCCAACCTGGGCATGTGCCCTGACTAGGAATCGATCTGGTGACCTCTTGGTTCATGCTTTGATGCTCAAACACTCAGCCACACTGGCCGGACTAGACTGGATTTTTTTGCTCTTCCGTTAAGTCGCTCTTAGGAACTTGCTTGGGGAAGGGGACCTTCTGATGGAAGAGGGTGTCACCAAGAGAGAAACAAGATGTTGATAGCCAAGGTTGGGCCATCCAAGGTCAAATTCACCTATTTTATAGATGTTATAGACCCCTTCTGTATGCCAGCTAGAGGGCTTACAGGGATAAAACATGTATGGAGATATTGCTGGGTCATTTTAGGGCTTACAGTTAGGAGAGAAAGCAGCTAAGAAAGAGGGTCCACATATAAGCTAGATACTGCCATGATTGTATTTTCCTTTTCTTCCTCCTCCTCCCCATCTTCAGCCTCTCCAGCATCACTAACATCATTATAATTATCGCTATTGCACACCACCTGTGCCAGGCCCTCTATGTGCAACATCTCTTTTAACCTCCAACCCCAAGAGGTAGGCATTGTTGTCTATCTCATAGTTTGAAAAGCTGAGGCACGGAGAGGACCAATTTTATACTGTTGTCATAAGGATAAAATGACATAATTTAGATAAGGACATCTAGCTCAGTGCCTGGAAAGCACACAGTACTCAATATATACACTTTTATTGTTTTAACAGGGGAGGACACTGGCTTACAGAGGCATGTGCTTTGCCAGAGTTGCTTCCAGAATTTATGTATGGGAGGGGTGCAGGGAGGTGATTTGGCTTGGGGTGTTTGGGACTGCCAGGGGACTTGTCTTAAAGCTGTGCTTGCAAAAAAAAAAGCACACCATGTTAACTTAGCTTGTATATAACAAGAATACCAAATTTTTCTAACCTGGTTGCATTCATACTTTACATAAGCTCAAGACTATTTCAATTGTTCATTACAGTGGTGGCTACTATCACCATTTGGAATAGCTTGAGGTTTGATGGAGATTATGGGTGGCCAAAGCCCCTCCAAGTTGCCTTTTGGTGCCACTGCTGTAATGGCCCAAGCTAATAAAGGGTGGAGCCAGGCTTTGAGAGCGGTCCTGCCTCGAGAGCCATGTCTTCACTACTACCCTATGCCACCGATGACAGTTGGCAGAGACATAACTACCTGGAGACTTGGCTTTCCCCGAGCCGGGCCTCCTGCCTGAGGAGTTAGGGGTTGATGAGCTCCGCGTGCATGTGTCTGAGACTCTTTCTGGGGCCACATCACTGTTTCTTGCAAAGCAAAGCAGAGACACAGAAACCCTAAAGGTGGCTTTCTCTTTGGTGAATTTCCTGAAGAACAGAGGCTCCTAGTGCATACAGTGACCTTGGCCTGGACCTCTTCACCATTCTCCAAATTCCTCTGGAAACCTGTTACACAGCATTAGGTCAAACTTCCTGTCAGCCCAGCAAACTGACTGGCTGCAACAGTCGCCATTTAATCAGAATTTTCCTTCTCCCCTGGAAGGGCCCACGGTGCTGTCCGCTCCTCTGGATGGCACTAATGACACAGAGGGGCTCTTAGTGTTTGACAGTTTCTGGGTAACTGTGGTGACAGCGGGCAAGGCTGGGATTTTACAGACAAAGACTTCTCAGATCTGAAGAGAATATCAGAGACACCCATTTGTAAAAGCCTGTGTCAGATCCTGCTCAGAGCAAAGAATGGATTTTAGTGAGCTCTAAGTGAATAGCAAAGCCAGCCCTGCCCTTGGGGAGATAGACGGCTGGCTCCAGTCTCTCATTGATTCATCCGTTTACTCCTAGACCACCAATATTTTTGAACCTACTGTGTGTCAAACATCACCTAAGCACTGGGAATGTGTGGACCTGCACAGATCCTAACTCAGAGGTCACTGTCCTCTGTAGAGGACACGCGTGTGTAATGAGACAAGCACCACATATTCTTCATATTAGGCCCAAATCTGAGTGTGTTCTGCTTTTGCATGCACTTTCCGAACGTCCTGAGCACTTTGCTGTGCTAGATGGGAAAGAGGGGTCACACATACTCCCAGATCTTCATTAATATGGGAAAGCAGAGGCAGGAAAACGATACACTGGCATAGAATCATTTTGAAATTTTCACAGGTACCCGCTTCCGTGGCAGCAGAGAACAATGTTGACGGGCACTGGCCGTGCTGCCCACACTGAACCGGGTGTGAGTTCCAGCGTGCGGCACGCCCACTGACAGGTGGGTTTGTCCCGCGCTGTGATGCCAGGAAAAGGTGTTCCTGCCCTCAGCCTGTAGGGCGAGAACAGCCTGGGCATAAACAACCACAAAGCAGTGTGCTGACAGGTGCTGTTGCCAAGTGCAATGGTTAGTTTTACGTCACGTTGAATGGGGCACAGCGCAACCTGGGTATTGGGGTGAATATTGCTTCTGAGTGTGCCTGTGAGAGTGTTTCTGAATGAGATTAACAGGAGAACTGAGTTAAGCAGATTGTCCTCTCCCATGTGGCTGAGGAAGGAAGAACACAACAAGCGGAGGAACCAAGCATTCTCTCTGCCTGATGTCTTAGAGACGAGACATCGTCTTCTGCCTTCAGACTTGGATTCAGACTGGAACTTACACCGTCGGCTGGCTCTCCTGGGTCTCCAGCTTGTGGACTGCATATCTTGGACTTATCAGCCTCCATAATTGTGTGAGCCAACTCCTTGTACTCTATCTACCCATCTATCACCTATCTAATTCTGTTTCTCTGGTGAACTAAGATTATACACCAAGCAATAACGGGAGCCCTTGAAATGGTTGGTGCATTGAACAAAAATGCCCTGCAGGTTCCTCATGCGTTAGAAGCCTGAGGCACTGTGGACTGCTCAGATGCCTCCCTTCCTCTGTTCTCTCCCCTCTCCTCTCTTCTTGTCCCCTCCCTGCCTTCTCCCAGCTTCACCTATCCCTTTTCTCTCCTCTATTCCTCACCCTTTCTCTGTTTCTTGCCTTCCCCACCTACTTCCAGCTCTCATCATTCTTAGATTCTTGTCGTTCCCTTAAAACACAAGTTACAGGTTAGGGCCAGATGGGCATATTTTACACGAAGATGCGAATAATTAATAAAAATTAAAGTGCTACCACGCCTGCACCAGGGTCGGTGATTTCCCTAAGGATCAGCAAGGAAACACATCCTTAGGGAAAGAGCTGATGCCCTGTGGGAGAAGATGCGGACGTGGGACAAGGGGGTGGGTGGCAGGGGGTTTAGTCTCCTGGCCACGAAGCCTTTAGAATGTCCGGATCCCAGCGTGTATGGATCTTCAATGCCCTTGCAGGGGCTTTGACTCCATTTCTGGTTTCAGCCAAGGACAGAGAGGCCAGACCACAGAATCTGCCCAGGCCAGGTCCACAGCCAGGTTCTCGGGAGGCTGGGTTTCCCTAGGCCCCGAGGGCTCACGTGCAGCATAAAGGCCACCACGTCGGCAGCCACAGCGTTTTTTATGCCTCCGCATCTCCGCGCCAAAAGGCCTCATGAGAAAACGTAGATGACCACCTGAGGGCGCTGTTACTCCACAATTTTTCTGTAAAAACTACAGTCAGCTAACAAGGGTGTCTCGATTTCGTTTTGGGGGTGCAACCAAAGGATGCCTCTGGGAAAGCGGGGTCACACATACTCCCAGATCTTCATTAATATGGCAAAGCAGAGGTAGGAAAACTATACACTGACACAGAATCATTTTGAAATTTTAATAGGGTACCCGCTTCCGTGGCAGCGGAGAACAATGTTGACGGGCACTGGCCGTGCTGCCCACACTGAACAGGGTGTGAGTCCCCGCGGCATGCCCACTAACAGCGTGGCTTTGTCCAGTGACTGACTCTCCCTGGGCTTCAGCTTTGTCCTCTGCTTCCCAGGGCACTTGTGGAGGCTGGAGGGAGGAGGCGAGTGCATAAAGCTAAAGTAACTATTATTAAATTCTATTTACGAAATTGATAAAGAGACCAACAAGGTACCAGCTGCTTGCCAACCAAATGGAGGGCGGGAGGCTGGGGCTCAAAGCTGTACAATGGGATGAAAATGGGAGGAGTATTGAGACAGGAGGATTGGACAGGTCAGGCCAAGCAAAGCACAGGCCACCAAAAAGGCTACTTTTCCCTCCTTTCGTTCAATGCACCTGTGTAAACCTGCATGGCTGCTGCAGCCATAGGCTTGCCTGGCCGAGGACCAGCTCCTCTCAGGATGACTCTCAACCCTGTCATTTCGAGCACAGTTCATTCTCATGTCTTTTTGCTTAGTCAGGCTGCCGTTCACCCCAGCTAGAAGAGCAAAGCGAGGGCCGAAATGCAGTGCAGGCTTTATGAACTTGAGAGGAAAGGAACAAAGCCTAGTTAGTAAACTATTACACAGGCCAGGTGGACTCCACGGTTGACATGACGAGGACCTTGGTATGTGTGGTAATTGTGCGCACGTGAGTTGGGTTTTAGAAAACGTATAAAAGGAACATTATTTCCTTTTTTAAAAAGATGGCAAGAAGCGTTTGTCAGCAATTATTATGCAGCACTATTTCAAGGGTTGGGCTCTGTCAATGTGTGTTAGCCACTAAAGAAAAGGAAATCTAATTGGGCCTAAGGTAGTTGTAAGAGTGGCAGCTTATGAGTTTTGTACTGACAGGTGCTGGTGAAAAGCTGATTAATCCCATTCAAGAACATAATGTGCCACGTTTGCATG
The DNA here is from genome assembly GCA_004026665.1 of Murina feae. Lineage (NCBI taxonomy): Eukaryota > Metazoa > Chordata > Mammalia > Chiroptera > Vespertilionidae > Murina > Murina feae. The sequence goes on along the minus strand of PVJC01007372.1, from coordinate 37,197 downwards.
GCACTGCATAGGGTACCAAGTACTTTTACATAAACTCTCTCATTTGATGTTCCCAACCACTCTCTGGTATATGAAGAGGACAAAGAGTATTATTACTGTCATTAAGAGAAACAGCTTGATTGAGATATAATTCATATACCACCATTTAAAGTGCAAAATTCAATGCTTTTAAGCAAATGCACAGATATATGCAACCATTACCACAATTGATTTTAAAATATTTTTTATCACATCAAAAAGAAACCCCTTATCCATTAGCGACTACTCCGTCTCTTCTCCCTGTTCCCTTCTCCCCCTACTCTTGGCCCTAAACAGCCATGAATCCAATTTCTGTCTCTACAGATTTGCCTGTTCTGAGCAATTCACATAATTAAATTAATATAACATGTTCTTTCACTTAGCATAACGTTTTTGAAGTTCTATTATATTGTAGCATATATAAATATTCTATTCCTTTTTGTGGCTGAATAATGTTCCATTGTATGGAGATAGTATAATCATCAGTTGGAATACATTTGAGTTGCTTTCACCTTTTGTTTACTTTGAATAATGCTTCTATAAACATTAATGTACAAGGTTTTGTGTGCTGATACATGTTTTCTTTTCTCCTGTGTAGCTATCTAGGAGTGGAATTGCCAGGTCAGATGGTAACTCAATGTTTACATGTTTGAGGAACTCCAGGACTGTTTTCCAAAGTGGCTGCATTTCCATTTCCTTCAGCAGTGTGGGAGGGTTATGACTTCTCCACATCCTTGTCACTGCTTGTTATTATCTGACTTTTTCATTCTAGTCATTCTAATGGGTGTGAAATATCTCACCATGATTTTGATTTTCACATCCCTGATCTGATGACTAATGAGATCAAACAGATTTTCATGTGTTTATCTACCATTTGAGTATCTTCTTTGCGTATATGGACAAGATCTTCACATCTTTTGCCCATATAAAAATTGTATTTGTCTTTTTTATTATTGAGTTGTAAGAGTTCTTTTTTTTTATTCTTTAAATTCTTTATTTCATGCACCCATTTCAGCAATGTTGAAATAGGTTTCCTATACATGCACTCATTCCTTTTACAGATTTAAAATATGAAGTGGTGAACGAATGTTACAAATTATAATCAAAATTTATAACAAAGTACTTTTAGAATAAGACTATAGATTTAAGAATTACGTTAAATTTCTAGCGCACATATAACACAAGAGTAAAGGACATTGGTGATGTTAAAATTCAGACTAGGTTTCCCTCATCTTAATTTCTCTGCTCCCTTCCACTTAAAATCTTAAAAAGTATTCATTATAAGTTAGAAGTACAGAATTCTTAGAAAATAATAGGGTAATGAGTTGTATGATTCTCCTTACAGGTACAATCTAATCTTCAGCAATCTGTAAGCCATTGAAAAAGTAACTCCATATCCACCAAAAAAAGCCAAAGCACGATTTGGCTGGGGGAAGGGTAACAAATATGAAATTGTGTGGTAGATCCGTGCTCCAGCGAAGAGTCTGAGGGGAAGGAGCTGTAGAGCGATCTGGACCATTTAAGAAATACAGAATGCCAATACCAAGAAATGGCATAATATTTTCAAGGTTATTCAGGTGGGCCCTTCATACGCGGTTCTACTCTATCAACCCAAAGGTTTTTCTCTTTGGCTGAAGCTTGCATAGTCTTCGGGGTTGGCAAAAACCTTTCTTGTCCTTCTATAGAATACAGTTGCAGTTCTCCAAACACCATTTTTGAAAGAACAATTGTTGTAGAGGAGCCAAAGGCCATGAACACTTCACTTTCCATTAGCTGGGCAAGATCAACCCTTTTTTCAACTCTGACCGTGGATCCCGTGAATTGCAGGAGGAGCAAAGCTGCAAACCTGTCCCAGCAGGTGGGTGGCTGAAATGGGGGAGTTTCTGAGTTGTAAGTGTTCTTTATGTATTCAGAATATAATACCTTATCGGGTGTATCACTTGCTAGTACTTTCTCCTATTTCATTTGTTGTCTATTAACTTTTTGGATAATTCCCTTTGAAGAATAAAAAAAATTCAATTCCTATGGCCAATTTCTAGAGTCTTTAAATGTTTTTATTTCTAAATCAATCTTCAGCAGTTTTGTTGGGAAGCCAGTTCACAGATCTTCTCATGCTGTCATGCTGAACATTGGGCCCTTATTACTATTATTTAATAGACTAGAGGCCCGGTGCACAAAATTTGTGCACAGAGTGGGAGTGGGGGGTAGGGGTGGTGTCCCTCAGCCCAACCTGCACCCTTTCCAATCTGGGACCCCTTGAGGGCAGTCAGTCATCCCTTTCATAATCCAGGACTGCTGGCTCCCGACCTCTTGCCTGCCGATTGCCCCTAACCACTCCCCTGACAGCCTAACTGCTTCAGTGCCGGCCTGATTGCCCCAATTGCCCTCCCCCTGCCAGGATGGTCCACCCCCAACTGCCCTCCCCTGCAGGCCTGGGTCCCCCCAACTGTCCTCCCCTGCAGGCCTGGGCCCCTCCCAACTGCCCTCCCTTGCTGGCCATCTTGTGGTGGCCATCTTTGACCACATGGGGAAAGCCATCTTGTGATGGTCAATTCGCATATTACTCTTTTATTAGATAGGATGAGAACAATGTTCATTTGAACGTTGGAGAAATGGGGTAGCATTGGAGAAAGGAAAGTCAGCCAGGATCAAAACAGTACAAATGCCTAATCATAGAATTTCAGGAGGTGAAGGATAGTAGATGTTACTCATGCCAGATTTTACTAGATAAAGCAATCTTTCTACCATCATTCTTAGATGTGGTCCTTTAGTCTCTACTTGAACACCACCAGAAATGAGGAACTCACTAATGTTAGTTTAGATTAAACATGATCCCCATGAGCAACAAAACTATGTAAAAATCCAAACAGCATACACCTAGCAAGGGCTGCGAATATACAAACAAAAGGAAAAACAGAGAAAATAGGTTTTTTGGAATCCTAAACAATCCTATGCCACCAGCAGGTCATGGGCATGCTACAAAAAGCCAACTAACTGTTTCTGAACACCAGGTGCCCAAGAGACTGCTCTAATTTTAGAATTAACATAGTGCTTACTAAAGAGGCCCAGGACTCATGGGTCTGGAATGTGATGTCCTTTCACCGTCGGGCTCATGTCTTATTGTTGAGTTTGCTCCAATCACTTCCTGACATTGAGAGGGAGAACCAGACCACAGAACTGGCATGTGCCTGAGGAATTGGCCAAGAAATAGAAAGTAAACGCTGACCTTGAGAGACAGAGTTGGTGCTGGCCACTCTCTGAGGAGCTTGTTTTCGTGGTGGCATTGTGCTCATGAGCCTCTGCCCATTTTATTTTTTAAAATGTATATTTTTTAATTGATTTCAGAGAGGAAGGGAGAGAGAGAGATAGAAACACCAATGATGAGAGAGTATCATTGATTGGCTGCCTCCTGCATGTTCCACACTGGGGACCAAGTCCACAACTGGGAATCAAGTTGTGACTTCCTGGTTCATAGGATGATACTCAACCATTGGGCCACGCCAGCGCCGTGAGCCTCTGCTCATTCTAGATCCTGTCTCTGCTCTTGGACTTAGGAGGCTGAGTGAGCAAGGGACATCACTGCAGCCCGGTCACTAGCCAGTGTGCAGGTGTGGTCAGTCTGTGGGGAGTACTAGCAGATCAGAGAGTAAGAGAGGCTAGGACACTGCTTCCTGGCTCTGGAGCCTAATCTTTGGCTGGAGCGGTGGCTCCTATCCTGTCCCAAACCGAGTAGCACAGTTCCCTGTCCTTGTCCTGTTGGGCCTAGGAATTCTGCTGACAGCTGATTTCTGGGTGTCTCACCATCTCTTAGTATGTACCCTTAATACCCATACCTTTGAAATCGACCTTCATGGAAATCTCTCTATTTGATTCAAGCGAGGGTGAATTCTATTTCCAACCTGACAGATTCCTTGTTTCCATCTTGCCATGGTATCAATGTTCCTTCCATCTCCTCCAGTGATTATCAGGCAAGCAAGCCAACCCATCATGCTGTCCTCATGCTGACTCTCAGGGACCTCATATGCTCATCCGAGTCCCAGGTAAACAAGAGATGATTGTGCTCATAGCCCACCCTAGAGTTCCAAGCCTGTGTTGGATGCATGAATGTTTGTTCCACATGCTTCTTCCAGTTAACATTGCTACAGAGCTCAAATGTTACGTGGAATCAAATTTTGTTTGTTCCTGAACTTTCCTGGTATCAGTGTGAGATGCGCAGTTTATATCTTTATGGATTAGTGGGCAATTTCAACATATAGCATGTGATATCCTAGTTAATTGTGAGCAGTTTTCCTTTGAGTCCTGTCCCCATATCTGAGCAAACCAATGTTTCCATGTCCCTGAGCAGGAGCTTAGAATATTATTTTTAAAAAAGTTTAAGCATAGCAAAAAGCAAACTGCCTTCTAAGGTCTGTGTTCATTCGCCCAAGCTTGCTCTTTGTATTCTTAGCCAAATGACTAAAGCTTCTGTTTATAAATCGAGGGGGCCTTCCCAAGACCTAGGGACCCATCAGGTCACAAGCCAGCCTAGGCTATATTTTTACCAGGCGGTTCGCTGGCATACTAGTTTGAATCTTTTATTTATAGTGACAGCAACGTATTTGGCGCTTGCACATTCTCCTAAAAGCCTGATAACCCCAGGTATCTCATGCTAAAAGTGGCCTAGCTTTTCCTGATTTAGAAATGAGTGTTTCGAGGGGGAGGGTGGTGGGAAACGTTCCAATTTGCCAACAGGGTACTAATGGACGTGTGTCCTTGGTGTAGCCCTGTCGTGAATTCTCTGCAGAAGCTGTCGGGCCAGCTTGGAGGCATCAATGATGAAAACCTTGAGTTATTTCTGGAGTGGGTGATTGATGTTTCAAATCGCAGATGACACTTTGATGGGACCCAGACTTGAGGTGATAGGAGTTAATGAGGATAATGATGATGATAATGATATTTACATTATCCCTTTCTTCCAAAGAACCTTTCTGTCCTTTTATCTCATTTGCGTTGAAAATGTCCCATGGGAGGAGGGGAAGGTGTTATTAAACTGTTTTTTTTTTTTCCAGGAGAGAGAACAGAGTTAAGCATCCAGCTTTCAGGTTCCATTTGGGTGGTGAGAAGAGATATTGAAATGACACATTATGGTAAATTTGGAGAAATTAATCTTAAGAGAAGCCCCAGTCTCACTTCCCATTCCTCCAGTACAATGCTCCATGCCAAGCTCCAGGTAATATCCCTTCCTGACCCAAGTCCTCAGGGGATCCTCACAGACGGCCAAATTCAGTCTACCTTAGCAGGCGCAGCCCTGAACATTCCCACCTATGTGATCTCACTATGCTCTTGTGTTTTCCCATGTTTCAGCCAAACAAATCCACTTGCTCACCCCTACCATCTGCTCTGAGCACCCCATTCTCCTTTCATAAGGTTCATCACATTTGCAGTAACTTGTTTCATTTGTCTTCCTGTTTGGATGAAAATTCCAGGACAGCAGCGACTGTCACCATTGTATCCCCAGGGCCTAGCAGACTTAACTGGCACACAGTAGGTGCTTCTGCAGTGCACACCCATCTCCATGCCTTTGCTCATGCCACTCCCCCAACCTTCAATGCCTGCACTCCCATCTCTGCCTGTTGAACCCAGAGCTGTCCTTCCAAACTCAGATCCAACCCGAATCCTCTCTGGGGGCCACCATGCCACTGTTCCTTTCAGTTCTTACCCTGCCTTCGGCTGTGTCGTAATCATTTGTGCACACGTGTAGTCTTCTTCCCCTGCCCCTCCCCGACTGCCAGCTCTTTAAAGGCAGGAGCTGCACCGGAGCCAGGCACAGTGTGAGCTCGTTAGACTTGTGTTCACTTGTCTAAAAGTACTGTTAGCCAGCATTCTCCATTCAGGAAAAGTCCCATTTCCAGAGTCTGCAGCTCATCACGAAAGGGAATTTTTCTCATGCTTACCTTCCTCCATTCTTCTGGGAGGCCGAGGAAAGGTCAGTCAGGAAACCCTGCCAACCCTCCCTGTAAAAAGTGTCTCCCATCTCTCTGAGAAGCACTCTGGCACTTAGGTGAAGGACTGGATTTCCTACAGGGGCCCAGGGCAAGTTTGCAGGGATAGCCATTGGCATTATTCAGCTTCATCACCTATATCAATGACAACCTAAGTACAGAACTAATCATTACAACCTCAGCTGAGAGGGTGAGATGAAATCGATGACCTCTTGGGGGAATTTAGTACTGGTCTGTGCTTCTGGTGAGCATTTGCACGCACCATTCAGTTACAATAAGACACCAGACTGGACTAACTCTGGGTATGTGTGAAACCTTATCAGCAACACATTTTTTGGCAGCTTAAAGACCTCCTCCCTGCTCCCTGCTACTAGCAATGTGGGCATACCGAACATCTGTGATATAACACTCCATACAAATTAGAAAGAGCTTCACCAACCGTGTCATGGAATATCCAGGGCTGTTAAAATTGATGGAGATCTGTGTTTATTGACATGGAAAGGTGCCCATAACATATTGGTAAGCAAAAGAAGAAGGCTATAAAACAGCATAATTGTGTAAAATTATTTCATATTTATACCTACATTTATTCATGGATGTATGGATATTCTCTAAAATGTTATAATAGCTACCTCTAGGTGATGAAATGTTGAGTAATTCTTTTCTTTACTTTTGTTTTTATAATTTCTTTTGTATTGTTTTAATTTTATTTTTACAGTGAGCATTTATTTCTACAATCAGAAAAGAAAACAAAGCTACTTTCAGCTAGAAAAACATTATTGAAAAAAAAGAGCCTCATTAAAAAATCTTCACATTTCCTTTTGATGTATCCCATTTATTTATTTTTTCTTTTGTTTCTCTTGCTGGAGGGGCTATATAAGGAAAAATATTGCAGAGAGAAATGTCAGAGATTTTACAGCCTATGTTTTCTTCCAGGAGTTTTACGATTTTGAGTCTTAACATTTAAGTATTTAATCCATTTTTAGTTTATTCTTGGGTATGGTGTAATAAGGTGGTCTAGTTTTATTTTTTGCATGTATCTGTCCAACTTTCCCCACACCATTTATTGAGTAGATGGTCTTTACCCCATTGTATGTTTCTGCCTCCTTTGTCATACCATGATTTCACTTACATGTAGAATCCAAAGAACAAAAAATGGAACAGACAAGATAGAAACAGACTCATAGATACAGAGAACAGACTGATGGTTGCCAGAGGAGAGTGGGTTAGGGAGACTAGGTGAAAAAGGTGAAGGGATAGAGGAATACAAATTGGTAGTCACAAAATAGTCATAAGACTGTAGAGTACAGCATAGAAAATATAGTCAATAATATTGTAATGACTATGTCTGGTGCCAGGTGGCTACTGGAAATATCGGGGGAAACACTTCGGAAAATATATAATTGTTTAACTACTATGCTTTACACCTGAAACTAATGCAAAATAATGTTGAATGTCAACTGTAATTAAAAAATAAAATTTAAATGAAAAAATCTTCACATTTCCTAAAAGATGCTTACTGTAAATCAATCAATCAAAAACCAAATAAACTCTTGTATGAGAGAAGAAACAAACTGTTTACCTGCCTCCATGTCTGAGCCATGTAATGTACTGACCATAGGCCTCAAAGAACAACGGAAGCTTCTCTAAGGAGGAGTGTGTATGAAATCCAGCTCTCTTGACTTGGTATGGAGAACATGCACACTTTTTAAGTGTCTGAAAATATAAAGTATCTCTTCAAATAGCATTTTACTTGGAGCTACTGATGGCAGTTGATTTACAGGCATTGTATTTCTAATTCTGTAGCTTATAAGAGAAAATAAAAAGGACTTCCCATCTCTGATAGGAAAGAAAGAATTGATGACTTAATTCACCATAGCAGTTTCTGTTAAAAAAAAAAAAAAAAAAAAAAGAGAGACAGACATACTTGCTGATCACAGTACAACTGACACTTTATTCCATTGTAACTGGTATACTTGTAGGATCAGGACAGCAAGAGACTAAAATCGGTGCAGAACTTCTCTGGACGAAAGGGCCGTGAAGGCATTACTGGTTTTGGCACACAGAGCGGATAACCACACACTGGCTGGAACAAGGTGGACAGTAAAATGAAATGCATAAACCCAATACCACGTGGAAACCGTGTCTGAGTTCTGTAGAATGTTGAAGAGTAAATAATCACCACGTCTAACATGCAGCTCTAGGTACATCACAGTATTCATCGACAGAATATTTTCTCCCCTTAGAGATGAAGACATGGCCATAGCAATCTATCGGTTCACAGTAGCTTAAAAGAGCAATCAATATACACTAGTGATATCTGCCTGTTGATTTCTATAACAATCCATCTTAGTTTAATAATGCTAAATAATGTACTTTCTCTATATTATCCTTATTAAACTGAACCCTACTGACCAAATAACTCAGCTTTTACTTACTTAAAAACAATTACTAACGTCTTTATAATGTCAAAAATCAGTTCCTGTTGGTTTACCTATCCTTATAAATCACAATAGACCAGAGGTTATCTTTCTCCTTCAAAGGTAATATTATGCTGATGAGAACATTAAAGAAAAGTAACACCATTATGCTGCAGATATTTTAGATTTTCACATCCTGTTACAGGTAGTCTAAAGGAGCCAGCCTGCTCTGTGCCACAGCTGTGCAGAGTAAGATTCTGAAGAGGCGCACAGATTCTACTGCGGTTCTTGAGACAAAGTGAAGGAAAGAGGGAAAGTAGCAAAGGAAAGGAAAAGTGAAAATAGTCTTAGTCGGACAAATTAATCAACAGGGAAATCTATTCCCTTGCAAATGACTAGATGTAATAGAGAACAGTTCTTTACTCTGGGATGATACACACAGACATGGAAGATTCCGTGCCAGTTTGCTTTAATAGTAAGCCTATACCAGCTGATTGGTTAGTTTTTCCGTGGTTGTTTTTGAGATGTTGACCTTTCCCAAGGGGATTTCTGCTTTTGCCAACATAAAGGGCAACCATAAGTGCTGAGGATCGTTTTTCTTGATTAACCTGGGCATGTGGGTGACATTCATTCTCTCTCTGGTAAAAACGTATTGTCCACTCACGATAAGACAGTTGGAAATGTGACATTGACCAAGGTATGGTTTAATCATAGAATGTATATAATTAGACATTTGTATGCAAAATGAATTTTAAAGTTAAACAACGAGGAGGAGAAGGAATTTCTTCCAATTCTGGCAAAGAGTCATCAAATAAGTGAAAAAGACTAAGAATGGTTAAGGATGTTTTGGTTTCCTCCCCATTTGCTAAGAGGCAGATGAAAGGAATGAAGGTAATTCTCTTTTGATCATTAAACCTATGATTACACACACATAGGTGAGCAGAGTGAAGTTGCATTTCTCAATCTCCCTGATTCTTACTCTTAAACAACAAGCCACAGGCAATATAGGAAAGGTGGAGATGACTAGGAAATTCAGTAACATGCCTGGATCAGCCACCCTTCCTTGGAAAGTACCATTTTCTTGGCCTGCCAACAGGCTGATTCTTTCAGGCTTAAGTCAACGACAATGATCTCTCCCTTCATTGTGGCATTGTTTTACGTAAGAGCTCCCTGTCAGTTCAAGGTTGTGTAATTTAAAGGCTAGAGAGGAAAGCAGTTTTAATTGAATTCCACAGTAAATGTTCATGGGTATTTCAAAGAATTGCCCATTGTCAACAGCTGGTCTCAAGTACCCAGCCTATCACTTCCTGAACATGCTTCATCCAGCTCACACAGACATCAAGAATCAGGGTTAGATGGGATGTCTGTTTGGAAAGAAATACCTTTGATAGGCCAGGATAATTGCCGGTGGTAGAAGCATAGTAATAGGATGAGTCACAATGGAGGGAAGTGGTGGGGTGGAATGAGCTGGAGAGAAAATAAGACTATTCCTCAGGGTCTATATATGGCCAGTAACGAAGCAAAAAATTCATGAAATGTGACTTAAGGACTTTCTAAGATGTTATCCCCATGGGGTATTTGCAAGCTTCTTGATCTATGATTCCCTAGCAACCATCTGGTGCTGAATTTACCTTCATAGGTGTGGTGCCCTACTTCTTCTGGAATTTAGATCTCTGGGGAAACCCTGTCAGGATGTGCCTCTGTGCTGTTAACTCACCTCCAAACAGCTGTGATCACAGTTCTGCTGAGGGACCCATTTGCCCTTCTGAAGGAGAGGGGAAGATGTAGCCAGGAGGCAGAGGAGACCAGTGACGGACAGGGTGAACTTGCAGGAAGGTTCCCAGAAGGCAAGACTCCAGATTTTACCCAAGGTCAAGGTGAATGCGATAGAAGTGAGAAAAGCAAAAAAAGTAATGGGAAAAAGTCTTCAAAGTTTGCTAGAAAAAAGGAGGGAAAGAAGGGAGAATCCACGGACCAGGGAACCAAAGATGATTAATGATAAATCCCAGCTTATCACACTAAGAAGACATTCTTCAGCGTATATTGGCAACTAAATGATTTTCACACTGATAATACAAATACCGAGTGTTTCCTTACAGTCATTAATCACTTTGACAATTCATTTGCTCTATAATTTCTAGGTTGCTTAACTCTTTAGTAAATCCAGTGTAGGTATCACCATGAGGGGGGACGGAGGAGAAGGTACAGAATGAAACAATTAAAACTGAACTTCTGTGAACCAGAGTTAGTAGCACAGTGGCACAGTAGATTGTCAATGAAAACGACAGGAGTGGGGACAGCTGTTGGCCTGTGAGTGCAGGACTGCCAGCTGCAGGGAGGGACCGCCACTCAGGAGTCTACCTTCTTGTTAATTAAAACCGAGCAGCAGGTGAGCAGCCCATCCACCTTTTCCAGTTCAGATTGGCTCACGGGGATCAGCATGTAGTCCTTCAGCTTTTCATAAACCTATAGCACGAATCAAGCAAAGGGAGAGAAGGATTATGCTTCTGTTTCTGTCTTGTCACCTGCTCCGCATCTGGTGCAGATAATTAATTTGGTTGTGAATTTAGCTTCTCACCCACCGAACTTAAGATGTGCATGCAATCTAGACCACATGGGTGCCCACAGCCATATCCATAGAGCTAGGAGCTTTGGTTAACCACTAGCTCTGTGCTTTAATCTCACACCCAGAGATGTATCAGAATGTGGTTGGTACTAGAGATATTGTCATTGCTAGATTCAATGATATATGAAAGGCAGTGGCCATGTTTTCAGTCTGAGTATTACTTTCTCTCCACACTTTAAAAGCCTTATAACCTTACTTTAATGTTTCTTTCCTCACCAATACCCCTGGGAAAATATCATTTATGTGAAGCATTTCAGGTCAAACTACTTTTAAATTATAGGTGTGAATTTCACAGCATCTTTTGACACAGAAAGCACATGTCAAAACTTCAAATTAACAGTCCATACATTTTTCTCTGACGATCAAACAAAGCACATTAAAAACAACAACAACACAAAATCAACTGAAATCACACTGGCTAAAAACAATCAATCCTACGTCTTCAGGAAGCACTTTGTTCCTTAAAACTCAGACAGCTGTTGAGAGGGTGGGAGCCTGATAGACTTGGATTCCAGACTCAGTTCCGTCAATTTACTATCTAAAGTGTGACTTCAGCCAGGTGACATCCCCTGCGAGCCTCGGATTACTTCTTTTCAGATTGCGGTAAGAATAGCGCCCTCGCAGGGCAGTAAGGTAGTGTATGCAGCATGCGTGGCACAGTGCCCGGCACAGGGGAAGCTCTCGGTACACAAGGATGTTATCTTCCTCGGAGATGACAAAGGCTAAATCCAGAAGTAGTTCATGATCATCCAGTTGTCAGGTGATCAATGTGGCTGAAAGGCATAAAGCAGCGGTTCTCAACCTTCCTAATGCCGCGACCCTTTAATACAGTTCCTCATGTTGTGACCCAACCATAAAATTATTTTCGTTGCTACTTCATAACTGTAATGTGGTTACTGTTATGAATCATAAGGTAAACATCTGATATGCAGGATGGTCTCAGGCGACCCCTGTGAAAGGGTTGTTCGACCCCGCAAGGGGTCGCGACCACATAGGTTGAGAACCACCGGCATAAAGGATCCGGAGCTGTGACACTCCAAGTGAATCCGGGATACGAGCATTTGTTCTAGGGTGGGGGTCGAGGAACCTGTCTTCTTAACAATCCTGCTGCTAAAGTTCAAGTATGAGACCCACTATTCATCCAGAGCTGGCTGAGCCCAGTCTGGGGTCAGAAGACCTGTATTTTTCTCAGGTCCACACTGTCAGCCATGGAAATAGAGAAATATTATCTATAGATCCCCTACCCCTCTCTTTCAGGAGATGGATTATGGGGCTAATCCAAGAAATTAAACAGTATTACACATTTAAAAGGTGATAGTAAATATTTTCTAAAAATTTTAAAGCCTAATATATAAAAAAGTACAATCAGTGGTTACTTAAAACTCTTCTGTAATGGGCAGGATGAAGATGCTGAATGCCTAAGAGGTAGGGACACTTGAAAGGTTAATGGATGGGCACTGCTTTATGTGCTTGATAGGATTAGATTGAAATTACTAAAGTGTACAGACGAGACTGGCAGAGTGCCCTAAAGACAAGGGAGATTTCATTAGACCCGGAAAAAGTTCCTTATCTAGGTACAATTCATGCTGAAACACAAACAGAGACTCTTAGAGGCACCAGTGGTTGATCCCAAGTGCTCTCTATCTCTTCCTGCTCTATCCGTTCTGCTCTAACTGTATTTTAATGCTTATTACCCTAGAGTGTGTAGCCCTTTCTCTCTGCAGCCCTGATAAAGAACATCCACCTCCTTGGGTCATTCATTCGCCTCTGCCTTGAGGGAAAAATGACCCTCTGATGACGGTCAGCTCTGACTTGTCAGAAAACAATGACACAGCTGACCATCTAGCTATAGGTCCCTTTGCTTAATGAGTAGCTGAGAGCGGGGAGGGGCATTTAGTCAGAGCTGGAGCACAAGCACTTACTTGAAAAGCTCTGAATACCAGGCATGGCCACAGCAATCGATGCAGGTGCCAGTGACCAATAACACGAATGAGAAGCGTGAGTTAAAGACACTTTCCCTGCGTCCTACCTTATATGATCTTTTCTGCTTTCCTAGTAATTCGATATGTATAGAGGAAAAGGAAGCCCCTGCAATCTGTCAGGCAGATTGTCAGGGGAGCCGAGCCAGCTGCGATGGCCAGGAAGGAAGCTTTTTTACCTTTGCACTTTCTGGATACTCTTCTGGGGTTCGGTGCAGCAAGACGTGGCCTTTGCTGGGGATGTTTAGATATATACAGTTTGCAGCCGCGTCATCAGGCACAGTGAGTTTGTCGTAGCGGTGGTCACTCATCTGTTGCATGATCTGTGGAGAGGAACACAGCAGGCTAAGGCAGAGTGTCTCTCCACACTTTGCAAAACAGAAGGCAGGCCGTGTCATGGATATAAGCTTGCAACCGACGCCTAAGAACAGTGCTGTGTTGAAGTTCCCGTCTGTGACCCCTCGTCACTTAGAGCCCGAGAGGGAACCCTGCCAGAGCTGTGACTCTTCGGCAAAATCGCAAGGGTTCTTCCTGTGGTTGTTCTTGTAAAGGTGTTTGGTCTCTCATTTTTAAAAGGTTTTAAAACTGTTATAATTTTTCTAGTTTTTGTTCATAATCAATAAGACACAAGATGGCCACATATATATATAAGGCCCAGCTGGTTGGTTGTTTTTTTAAATCCTCATCTGAGGATATGTTTTTATTGATTTGAGGGGGGCGGGGAGAGAGAAACCCTATGTGAGAGAGAAACATCCATCAGTTGCATCTGGGACATGCCCCCACTGGGGAATTGAACCTACAACCTGGGCATGTGCCCTGACCAGGAATCAAACCCACACCTTTTGGCATATGGGATGATGCTCTAACCAACCAAGCTGGCTGGCCAGGGCCCCAGCTAGGGTTGTGATGATATCCTTGACTGAGTGAGCAGGGCTGACCTGGTCTGTAGGAAAAAAAGACTAGCAGTATTCAGAATGGCCAATAACTCGGTTTACCAATAACCACACATACACAATATATATTCTCCTATGAACACTTAAATTGGCTACACTGTCTGTTAGCAGGTATGCCCTTCATACAATTATCATAAACATCACCTAAGGAGAATGTGAAAGTCATATTCCTAGGCTTTATCTCCCAAAACCTGATTCTGGTTTAACGAATGTGAGGTGAGGCATAGAAATTTGCATTCTGAAAGCCCTCAAGGTAATTCTGAGGCAAACCCCTGGACCACGCCTGGGGAAAAACTGCTTTAGCAAGTCTATTAATCAAACAATGGGTTTCTTAGTGCCTTCCTATAAAATAAACTTTAAAAATAACATAAGATGAAGTCTGCATAAAATTTAAAATATTGATACGTAATCTTATCTCAACACAATCAAAACAAAACCTCCCCAAACACCTCCTTTCCCAAACCACACACACAACAAAAATGTCCAAACATCAAAAACAAAGCAAGTATTACTTTGGCTTAGTCGTGTAGAAACTTTCCATTCTTGATCAATACCCATATGTTGCAAGGAATCTGCCTAAATGTCTTGTAATGAAGATATTAGTAAGGTCTTTTCCACAATCTGGTTCTAGTATTCCTTTCCAGGCAGGTGTCCCTTTACCCTGCCGTATTTGTGTGAAAATGTGTTCCATGTGACTAGATCCTAGAATTAGGCAGACTCGCCCACGAGGCGTTGGAAGGCAGGACTTATGAATGGTCTGGAAGAGACTGCATGCTCCCAAGAGAATCTGAAGTGTGGCATATAAGTAAGCCCTTCCTGACCCACCAATCAGGCAAACCATTCACTTCTCCTAGTGAAATATGTCAAGGGTCGAGAGAGGCCAGGAGTAATCTGATCATGGAATATCCGTCACAGAGAAGGAAACATTAGAAATGGGATGAACTTATGCACAATATCAAAGGCTGAGAGACACAACGATGTCAGGTCACAGTTAAATGGAGGAGTCTGACAGATAATTACATTACACCAGGAATAAGCAGAGCACCATGATAAATACTTTACATTTATTATCTGATCTCAAAGTTCCTATGTTATAGATGGAGAAGCTGGATTTATAAAGGTCAATTCACTTGCTCAAGGCCTTATAGGTGAATTGAAGCCCAGATATGTGCAACTCAAATCCATCTTTATTAATCTCTGTGCTCTCTTTCCTGACCCCTAGAGCTGCAGCAGATCTCTCTGTCTCCTACTAACTACCATTAACATCTACTTTTCTGCATTCGTGTAGTACTTATTATTTATTCTCTTGTGGTGCCATGACTTCTTTTTTTGTGTGTAATCTTATTATGACATGGTAGTTTGGTGTAGCTACAGGACTTGACTAAACATCTCTCTTTCACTTTTTAAATTTAAATTGTTCTCTGAAAGGATAGGTCCACAGAGTAGATCAGCTGGAGGGTGGTTTCTTCACTAGGGCTGCAAATGAGAACGCTTAGATCTATTAGAATATGGGGACAATTAAGAAATTAACGCTCCTAATGATTAACTTTTCTAAGCAAATTAACAACATATTCAATTTAGCGCTCTTTCTATAATGGATATACTATGGAGAATGGAACAGAGTGGGGAATCTCAGAGGGAAAGTTGGGGGGAGGGGATTGAGCAGATGGGAGGTAATCAACCAAAGACCTTGTAGCATATATGCATAACCCATGGATGCAGACAAAGGGGTGGTGAGGGCCTGGGGGGGGGGGGCGGGGAATTGGAGGAGGTTGATGGGGGAAATAACAGATTTTTAAAAGAATGGATACGCTAAAAAAGAATATGAAGAGGCTGATATAAGAGAAAAAATATCCAGAACAGGTCTTTTCTGTTATAAATTGCTATTTAATGCAGACTTCCTTTTTGGATGCTTTCAAAACACAGTGGTTTCCATTTATTATTATGTGGGAGAGGCACATTACGGCCATCAACTCTGGAGTAAGACCTGGGTTTGAATCTCAGCTCTAACCTTTATGAGCTATTTAAATATAAGCTTCTTTTTTGATTTCTTGGCTTCCTCACCTCTAAAATATAGGATAATAATAGTCTTTTATACTTACTGTGAAAGTTTAATGGAGATAATGTACATAATAAGGCACGGTAACAAGCCCTTAATAAGCCACTACTATCTTATGACAGCATGACCAGACAAACAGAGTTCAAGTTTCCAGTCTGCAATTCTATCTACTACTCTGGCAAGCTTTAACTTTAATCTTAAAATAGTTTGTTTTAGAGGTCTATCTTTATTCTTAAAACCACATAACACTATATCCTTCACATTCATACGGTGATTTCTTTAGTGTCCTTCTTTCTAAGGCCAGCATTATTTAATAGGCAATCCACTGATCTTGCAGGTTTACCATCTCTTCTGCCTGGATTCCCTAGAGAGAATTGTTAGAAAATTTCCAAGCTTTTCAAAATTAGGGCAAATTTTGATATGTGAGTTTTTACAAAGTTTCTCTTTGTTTTTAAATGGACTAGCTCCTTGAATGCAGGTCTAGGCATATTACAGTGAGCAAAACATGGACTTTGGAGTCAAAAAGGTCTGGATCACATTAACTCTGTGACCTTGAGCAAATCCCTCTCCCAGCCTCAAGTCCCTCCGTTTTAAAACAGGATGCTCCACAGGGCAACACTAAGATTATTTTTTATTTTTTAATTTTTATTTATTTATTTTTTGTTAATCCTCACTCAAAGGTATTTTTCTGTGGGGAAGCATGGGTCTTAGTTGAAAAGTCTGTAAGAAGGATTCTCTGAAAGGTCAGAGTCCTCTGGGGGACCTTGCCGAGGGCTGAAGACCCTGCCCTGACTTTTCCAAACACCCCTGGGTGTTTTGCTACAATCTTTGTTTAGACTTCAAAACATCCTTATTTGAAAGACACTATAGATGCCGGTGCTTTCTCAAAAGTATTTATCCTACTGATTGTATCTAATAATTAATTTTAGTTCAAGCTGTTGTTAATAAAAGCCTAAGGAAGCAGCCAATCGAGGCTATTTGCTTCTAAAGCAAACAGTCCCTTAGCCTCTCTTTCACAGAAATGTGTGTCAGAGTAATCTATTCATCCATCGATCACTCAGGGTCTGCCAATCAGCCCTGGCATTTTTCCATTGATTTTTAGAGAGAGTGGAAGGGAGGGGGAGAGACAGAAACATCAATGTGAGAGAGACACATTGATTGGTTGCTTCCTGCATGCACCTTGACCAGTGCCGGGTATGGAGCCTGCAATGAGATACACGTCCTTGATCAGAATTGAACCCAGGACCTTTAAGTCCATGGGCCAATGCTCCATTCACTGAGCCAAACTGGCTAGGGCTAAGTTTATTTTTTTAAAAAAATAATAAAACAAAACAGATCATGCACTTGAAGTGCTCAGCACAAGTTCCTAGCACATATTAAGTGTGTAATAAATGTGAGCACTCTTCCTTCTTTGTTTCCTGCAGGTCACCTGGCATATAGCAGGTGACTGAAATATGTTTGTAACTAATTGATTCATTTCTTCATTCATTTCTAAGGATACAGGGAACCTTGGGAACACACTGGGATGGACTAAGTGATCAATTCTTATGTGAACAATTGCATTCACTAAGAAAAAAAAAAGATATGGTCTACGTCCAGAGATATAAATACAATTCATTACTTAAAGTAAACCAGGTTAAAATCAACGAGCCCATGTTTGTCTTTTTCTTCATGCTGTACAAGAAGGGCTATAACCTGTGCTCCCAACCCAGATGACTTGGGGTGTAAGACAATAAGGAACAGCGACCTGGGGTGAACTAGAGAGCACAGCAGCTAAAAGCATTAAACCAAAGGAAGGAAGGAAAGAAAAAACTTGGTGTGTAGCAAACTTCACACATGTGCCTCGGTCAGCTTTAAGCCCTGCTTGTGTAAAGTGGTACAGGAACCTGCACAGCAGATTGGTTTCCTCATAATATAAATGGGGCTGTTTCTAACTGTAGGAGAGAAGCTAGGATTTGTGTGACTTTTCCGTAACTGCCCTCAGTCCCTCTGACCAGCATGTTTCTTCCCTGGTACAGGGGCGAGGACTGCATGATGGCTGAGTCCCTGCTCACTGTGTCCTGTGGAAGGTGGGCTACATTTGCTTACGTTTCCAGTCAGAACCAGCCTGTGATCGTTCACAGGGACTGGACCTAATTCACCCCAGGAGTTCAGGATTTCATCCAGGCCAGTAAGAGACAATCCCCTGGGCTAGAGGTCTACTAAGTTGAACCCCAGTGATCCAAGGGCCTCACAGAAATCCTTAACACATGGTATGTATAGCCATTACCTGGTCGAGCCTAGACACAAACCAAAACAAAACCCAGAAAACCTCATCTTTCCATTGACATAATGTTCTAAGCAATTGGGAGAATTGTGGGTAGCACATTCTGGCCTGTCACATTCAGGCTAGCTACCAGGTCAATTCATGGTCTACAGATGATTCATTCCACCTCTTTTCTCATAGATGAAGAGATCACGGAGGTACAAGGTAAGCTGAAAGAGAAAGCAGTGTGGCAAGGCCACACGCCACAGACCGACTATACCTTCCAGGGTCCCACCAGCAGCCTGGGCACATTTCCCACCTCTCAGTCTGACTCATGCGTGTCCGGTGGTGACTGTGAAGCAGAGACATGGAATGCTGTACATTCCAGAGGAAGCGTTACCAAGGATTGTTATCGGTGCCGACTTCTTGTTTATCAGTGAGGGACAAACCAACGTTCCGAGGTTGTGCCCCCTCTGCAAGTGCCCAGTGTTGTTGACAAGACAGAGACCGCGTGTTTCCCTTTCCTATGTCTTATTTACTTGGGCTCCAGCTCTCTCCCTGCTCCCTCCCACTCCCCACCCTCCCCTCCTTGAGGGGACAATCCTACCCCACACGGGTTCCTATGTGTTCACACTGTTCTTCAGTTAAAGGCACTTATTGGATATTCTAATCACTGCTTTTCCTCACTCTTCAGTGTTTCTCTCTTTTCTTGGCCTTATAATTATAATTTATACCTTCTAGTAGAAGCATTCCTAACATTCCTGGCATAAGAGCCAGTAGCCATTCGAAATATGATGTTTAAGGACAGCTCCGCAGACACCCCAGGCCACCGGAAAGATGAACAAGTGGGCCCTAGAGAAAATTAAGTCCGAAACATCTCTGGAGGCAAAGATGACAAGATTGAAGCTGTCCTACTTCGGGCACATGGTGAGAAGGCAGGGTTCCTTGGAAAAGGCAATGCCGGGAAAACAGAGGCACCAGGAGAAGAGAAAGAACGAACACGAGATGGATTGACTCCGTAGGCAGGAGTCTGCAGGAGCTGCGGACAGGGTGTTGTGGACATCACCCATCATCTTGGGGTTGCCTGGAGTCAGAATAGACACACACACACACACGCACACCCCATATTTAGTTCAACTTAGTATTACTTTAGGATAGTTTAATTTTTTTCATTCCTGTGAACAATTATAATATCCTTAGTGGGGAAATAATTTAACGCTGGGAATACATAAAGTAATTCGCTGATAAATTCTACCGAGAGTTACTCTTAAAATAAATGTCTTAACAAACCACCAAAGCCACCTTAGAAGTTTTTCAATTAATTTACCAAGGCCCCAGGGTTATCATTTTTAAGACAGGTTAGAAAATGTGCCAGAAGAAATGACTTTTAATAATAGAACAGGCCCCATTTGGAATAGTGAGTGGTTCTGCTTAACTGTGGAAAGAAAAAAAAATGCAAAAGCTATGTCAGGCATAGGCTTTCTAAATGAAAAGGCTTTAGGAAGTGGTAGCTACAGAGAATAAACAAAAAAAAATGCTTTTTTTTTTTTCATGAAAAAGCTAAAGGTATTTATTTTTAAAACTTTTTTTATTGAATTTGTTGGAGTGACACTGGTTAATAAAATTATATAGGTTTCAGGTGTACCATTCTATAATACATCACCTATATATTGTACTGTGTGTTCACCACCCCAAATCAAGCCTCCTTCCAGCATCATTTAAAGGTGTTTATTTTAAACACAGAGAAATTCTGTCTTTTGGGACAAAGAACAGGTTTCTCTTTTCCCGTCAGAGTGATTATTTTCCTTTCTTTTGTGTGTTGCTATTGTCTGAGTAAGACAGCTTGCCGTTATTTATCGTTGGGTTTAGGGGCCACGTGTCCATGTACACACAGGGTGCTCGCCACTCGGGGGGAACAAACGCACAGAAAAGATTCAGGAGACGTGCATCTCTCTAACACCTTTCCCTGTTGTGTTACAATGGGCCCTGGGAGGAAGCACTCCTGGCAGGGCATCACCTCAAAGAGCACAGGCTCCCAAAGGGGAGCCAGGGCGGTGGAGGGACGGGCTTTGTTTCCACTTTGGGGAAGCACAGAAGCCTTTGTTGAAAGATGGCCATCATTTCAGAAACCCCGAGAACGAGCTGCTGGGCTGTTTAGTTCCACGTTCCAACATTTTTTTCCTAATAAAAGGATGAAGGAGGTGTGTTGCACCAGGGTTCTATGTAAAGTGTTCTTTTTTTTTTTTTTTTTTTAAACATTTTTATTGATTTCAGGGAGGAAGGGGGGGGAGAGAGAGAGAAAGAGAGAGAAGCATCAGTGATGAGAGAGTCATTGATTGGCTGCCTCCTGCATGCTCCCCACTGAGGATCAAGGCTGCAACCTGGGGATGTGCCCTGACCAGGAATCTAACCATGACCTCCTGGTCCACAGGTCGATGCTCAACCCTGAGCCATGCCAGGTGGGCTGTAAAGTGTTCTTTTAACTACAGGGACGGTACATTGCGCTTCATACTCTGCCCTCAGACAGAACCAGAAGGAGAAAGCCCTAACCCTCCACAGTGCCACAAATCCCCCGGGGGTCCCCGACTTTGGATGATACACAGCAGTTCTATAGGGCTTTGGGGGAGGGTCTGAGAAGTCAGGAGGCTGCTTTAAAGGCCTTTTCTGACTTCTGCCATTTCCCTAGGGAGTTGCTCCACGTTGTGTAAAACATAGTCAATATTATTGGGGTTGGATATGATGGGTGTTCGGTTCAATTCCACGTCCTTGATGGAGGTTCTCCTTTGGGGCAGCCACCTTGGCGGCTGGAGGTGGGAAAGGAAAAACGATGCAAAGGTAATATAGCCGCAGGCTCTGCCTTCAGGAGATGATAATCTATAGTTTAAGGCAGGACAAGCATGTGAAGGGGTTGCTGGCAGGAAAGAGAAAGCCAACCTCGCTTCTATCAGAGGCACTTCCTTAACAAAGCAAGCACGCAATGGAGAGGAAGTGGCTCTGAGGATCATCTTGGCCACGCCGTGGTCTGCTGCGCAGCTGCTGGTCTGGAAGAACCGGCCTTGCTCCCCAGAGTGGAGCTGTCACAGAGCAGAGTGGGAAACGTCTGGCTTTCAGCCCAAGAGGATTTACATGGCTGGATGCATTAACGGTCAGGCATTTCCGGCAATTCCCAACATTTCTGGGAATTTTCTCATCCAACGGACTGGAAGGCAGCTCTGTCGCCCACTGGTTTGTTACTCATGGCTTTTTGGTGTTACCTCAATTATTTAAAAATAAATTCTTGAGCTATGTTGTTTCACAGGACAATGAAGGACTTATTGATCAAATACTGAAGCAAAGGTATATAGAAGGTATTAAGAGATATTTAGGAAATTCAGAGCATATTTGTGGCTTACTCATGATGGACCTTTCTATGAAATATATGTATGTACTCATGTCAACATATCAAAACGGAGCCCATATTGAAAGCAATTGACTATAGATCCTGTTGAGATACACAGTATACGATGCTCAAGCACACTTCTCATTGTTACTGGATATCTAAAATCATTCATGCATTTATATCCATCCATCAAGTATTTATTGAGAGCCCGACAACAGAGTAGGCATCAAGCCCAGGTAGTCCTTTTAAAGCTGAGTAAATAAAGCTGTGGATAACATTTTAGAATCAATATCATGTTTTCATTTTTTTCTTAGTCCTTCTGCAAATCAGGTCAAAATCAGGTCAGAATTTGAGAGAGGTGGCTTTTATTTTTATTTTTTATATATTTTATTGATTTTTTTACAGAGAGGAAGGGAGAGAGATAGAGAGTTAGAAACATCGATGAGAGAGAAACATCGATCAGCTGCCTCCTGCACGCCTCCTACAGGGGATGTGCCTGCAACCAAAGTACATGCCCTTGACCAGAATTGAACCTGGGATCCTTCAGTCTGCAGGCTGACACTCTATCCACCGAGCTAAACTGGCCAGGGCAAGAGAGAGGTGGCTTTTAAACATCCTATCTGAACTGGTGGGCTGCATAGATTCTAAAAATGAGATTACTTGGTTCTTTTTGGTTAAATCTGAGCACACTTTCAATGGCAGATATTCCCTTCAAAGCTAGCTGCCATATCCTCTACAAATTCTCTCTTATATTTGGAATGACTGCTTATGCTCAGTACATGATCCACTAAATATGTGGAGGAAAGATTTCTGTTATTCAAACTACAGTCAGAAATCACATGAACCATTTCTGGAAGGGACCCTCAAAAACAAAGTTTTCTGTAGAAGTCTGGGAGAACTCCCACGCCGTTAGGGGGCTCTGAGATCTCTGAGGGCATGGGCATGGGCAGGAGGAACAAGCGAGGCTCGCTGGGTTGTTCACAGTCCCAAGTTTCTAATTTCAGGGGTAGAAAGGAAAGACATTCAGACCAAGGCACCCCTTCCAGATGCAAAGTCTGGGATCCTGCCCTCTATTCAACCCCTGCCCATGAATTCTCTAAGCCTAGCTCCGTGGCAGAAGCAAGTCGCCCACAGTCTTCTCATCTTTTGTATTGGGGCGGGCAAAAGTAGGTTTACGTATGTGCGTGACCTTCTTTTGAGTTAAAAAAGTGACTGTAATAATCATAACCTGCATGCCTTTTTCCATACAAACAACTGTACTGGTAAAAGTACTGTTGCCAGCCCCTGTATGTCAGTGCAGTAGACAGCTGCCTCCTTGGCTACTGAAGTCATGCCCTGGTTATGCTTCCCCAGATAACTGCACCCTCAACCTCATCATCCAAAATTAAACTCTGGGTGTTGGGGCCTTGGTGATCTCTCAGGTTCCCCAGGGGCATTCTATCATAAGAAACAGCTGGAGTATTTGTTGAACTATTTTCCATTTATTTATGGTTCACCCATTCTTCACTCATTTTGCAAAACAACCCATTTTTACAGATGAGAAAACCCAGGTTCAGGGAAATTCAGTAATTTGTTCAAGGCCACATGTTAAGGCAGTAAATCCAGAATTTGATGCCTGGATACGTCAACTTACAAATGCCCACCTTTTCTTTTTAAAAAATGTTTTATTGATTTTTTACAGAGAGGAAGGAAGAGGGTCAGAGAGTCAGAAACATTGATGAGAGAGAAACATCGATCAGCTGCCTCCTGCACACCCCCTACTGGGGATGCGCCTGCAACCACGGTACATGCCCTTGACCAGAATCGAACCTGGGACCCTTCAGTCCGCAGGCCGATGCTCTATCCACTGAGCCAAATCGGTTAGGACATGCCCACCTTTTCTTGTCAAACTACCACATGGCTAATATTCCTTGAAAGCCTAAACTCTGAGCCCACGAACTGGCAGCTTCTGAGCTAATTTTCCCTATATATACAACTTATTTAACATACATATATTTTTAAAAGTTTGGGCTTAAATACATTTTAGACAGAGAAGATCTGGCCCTGAAGCCATCTGCATTTGCTACTGGACGCTAGGGGCTGGCTTCCGCAGAGCTAGCTATTACGTTCCTTAGTGGATGAAAGAGGAGCGAAGTCTTTGGGAATGGAAAGGACAGTGGGTGGCAATGCATTATTGTTCCTTGAGCAGCAGAGGGACAGGTTCTAAGGTGGGAGATGAGAAATGGCCAAACGAAAGCCTCTGAAAATTTTGCACCCCCAAGAGCAGTTACTCAATTTCTGTGATTATTTCACATCTATGAAATTTTGCCCATGTATATACCAAGTAGTTTCAATGCCTGAAAATAACATGTTACACAAAACCCCAATGAATACTGGGGCTGTATGTAGCTATTCCATTCCCTGCTACTGAAAAACACTCTTGCTAGCAGGGGCTGCTTGGTTGTCAGTCACTGCTGTCCCTAAATTCATCAGGGAGAAGCACCTTGCTCTGATAGACTCTAAATGGAAACTTCTGTGAAACAGGTTGACAGATGTCCTTCTTATTTTAGAATGTGGTCTCTTACCCACAGCACTACTGGCAGGTTGGGCTGGATAAGTCTTTGTTTTGGGGACTGTACTGTGCATTGTAGGATATTTAGTAGCACCCTTGGTCTTTATCCAGTAGCATCCATTCCCCCATCCCCTCACATTGTGACAAAAGTATTTCTAGCCCTAGCCAGTTTTGCTCAGTGGATAGAGCGTCAGCCTGCAGACTCAAGGGTCCTCCTGGTTTGATTCCAGTCAAAGGCATATGCCCAGGTTGCAGGCTCGATCCCCAGTGGGGGGCGCGCAGGAGGCAATGCTTCTCTTTCATCATTTTATCTATCTCTCTCTCCCTCCCCCTTCCTCTCTGAAATCAATAAAAAATATATTTTAAAATTATTTTTAAAAAGTTTCCAGATGTTGCTGAATGCCCCCTGTGGGCAAAGTTGCCTCTGGTGAGAAGCACTGTCTTTAGGAGAAAGCCACAAAATGTTTTCATAGGTTAGGAGAAGAATAGATACTTATGGGAAATAAGAAGAAATATAGAAAAAGAAAGAAGTCAAACTTGCAAATAAATATACAGTTCACTCTTCTATTCTTCCTCTGATTTAATAAGATCCCTGAAAAGAAATGGATTAGAGTTAAGAGAACAGCTGTGGTCCCCACATACCTTTTATAAGAAACCAAAGTCACCTGCAAATGACTGCAACTAACCCAGGCTCATGAAGAGAGCAGTATGCCCACCTTGCCTACTCTTGTGTGGGGAGTTCCTGAGCTCCCTGCATCTCAAGTTTTACATCCTGACATGGGGAAGAGAGACCTTGGTTTCTGTCTGGATCCGGCCTTTGATAGTGTCACACAGTGACCGTTGATAACATAATCTGAGCACCAGGAAAGTGATGTCATTTTATAGAAAACTAAGAAGTCTACATTTGAGAACTCGGCAGGAATTTGGGTATTATCAAGCCCACTTCTCTTTTACAGGAGCTCAGAGATGAAAAGTTAAGTGATTTACCTAAAATCACAAAAAGGTAGTGAACTGCAGTGAGGATGATCCGAGGTCTCATGACTCAGTCCAGGCCTTTCCCGCTGGTTTGGTGGAGGGGGTTTACACTGTCAGCTTTTCCACAGCCCCCTCCTTACTCCCAAGTTAAGAGCTCTCTCTTCTCCTGAAGGTCAAATGAGATTGTCTTGCACCTCTATTCCTTGATTAATGGAATGTCCTAGGCCAGTGGCTCTCAACCCTGGCTATGAATTAGAATAATCTGGGGAGCTTTAAAAAAATGCAGATTTCTGAGCCCAACCATAAAGATTTTTAATTTACTGGGTCTAGAGTGAAGCAAAACATTGGTATTTCTTTCACCTTATTTTTATTTTATATATATTTTTATTGATTGAAGAGAGGAAGGGAGAAGGAATGAGAGATAGAAACATCAATGATGAAAGAGAATCATTGGCTGCCTCCCATATACCCCACACTGGGGATCGAGCCTGCAACCTGGGCATATGTCCTGACTGGGAATCAAACCGTGATCTCCTGGTTCATAGGTCGACGCTCAACCACTGAGCAACTGGACCCCATGGACTGGTTTTTCTTTTTAAACACTCCCCCGGGTGACTGGAATATGTGGACAGGATTGAGAACCACTCTTCTGTGACCTCTTACTAACGCCTACCAATTTGGGGGTAGAAAGTGGGAGGAAGAAAGGAGGCAGATTATACTCTCCTGCTTTCTGTGGCCCAGCTTCCACTGACTTAGACCTATTTGGAAACAAGTATTTTTCAGGTGCTATCCCTTTTAAACCAGGTCAGCATACACAAGCAATCAGTCATTCCTAGATTGCTTCAAACAAACAAACAAACAAACAAACAAAACCAAAAACCCTACCCACGTTGGATTACAGACTTTCTCAAGTTTGGCGGGTTGGAGGACTGCAGGTGAACACAGAATACTAAGCACTGGTGTAATTAAGACTTGACCACGCTGCTTCCGGTTCACACCTCTCCTCACTCCCATTCCTCTCTGACTTCCTATCTCCACATTCCTATTGCTGCAAACGAAGGACAGTTTTACTTTCTTTTTTGCTGTATTGTCTCCTGCTGATCCCAAGCCTTCAAGAGTCTCACCTTTACCCCAAAAGATTTATTACTTCCTAAACAAAAACAATTCTCTCCTCAGAGAAATTGAGGATTTAGCTCTTCCAGGGGTCTAAGGACGTTGTGGCTACTTCCCACACATCAATTCTATGCTTTCTCAGTAACTACCCCAAGTTTCATTTGTATATATTCATACCTCCCTGTGCAGCCCATATAATTGGGGAGGAGCTAATTCTACCCCTGGCTCCAGGACTGATCCACAGGACCTGTAGTGACTCAGTTATATAGTTATGGTGCTCCTAGGCCAAAACAACAACCACCACCACCAAAACTCCCAAACCAAACAAATAAACAAAATATGCCCCCACAAACCTCTCAAATCTAACACTTTTGCCTAGTAAGCAGTTAGGTCCAAATAACTTAATAGCAGAATTGTGTGTGCTATCTGACAGGTATATCTGTCCTTTTTGAAAATTTAAACTATGCCACAGTGGCCCTGTGAGTTAGCTGCGAGGCCCATGTACCTCAGTGTAGTCGGAGGAATGGAGCTCCCGGGTTAGGGTCAGTGGTACAGGACTTTGGGCAGGTGACCGGTTTGTACTAATGAGAAGGGATGAGATCTGAAGGACGGATGCCCCCCTCCCTGAATGTGGGGAGGAAGCATGTAGCCAGCAGCTGCTGGCAGCCACAGTGCTCCCTGAGCAGGAGCCAGCTTTGTAATGAAGCCCATCTGTAAAGAGCAGAGAGATAAAAGGATCTGGTTTTCGATGACATCACTGAGCAGACAGATCAAACCTGAAGTCTGCATTACTTCAGACCTACAGGGATCAATAAATCTCTGTCAGTGTTTTGGTCAGCCTGAATTGGATTTTCTGTTAATGACTGGT
Source organism: Murina feae (assembly GCA_004026665.1). Lineage (NCBI taxonomy): Eukaryota > Metazoa > Chordata > Mammalia > Chiroptera > Vespertilionidae > Murina > Murina feae. The sequence continues at coordinate 10,030 of PVJC01007372.1, read as the reverse complement.
GAAGACAGACAGCCTTTATCAATTAGGACTGAATTAGGCTGTAACAGAAACTACCTGCCTCCCAAAGCGACTTAAAAATGTTTGTTTTTCTCTTGTGTAAAAGGAGTTTTGAGCCCTAACCGGTTTGGCTCAGTGGATAGAGCGTCGGCCTGTGGACTCAAGTGTCTCAGGTTTGATTCTGGTCAAGGGCATGTACCTTGGTTGTGGGCACACCCCCAGTGGGGAGTGTGCAGGAGGCAGCTGATCGATGTTTCTCTCTCAACAATGTTTCTAACTCTCTATCCCTCTCCCGTCCTCTCTGTAAAACTCAAATATATATATATGTTTTGAGGTCACAGTGTAGTGCAAGCAAATCTAACTCACAGCCCGCAGGTCTCATGCCTTATTTATTTGGCTTGTGTTAGCCTTTGAGCTTGACATGCTTGGTGCAGTGACTTGACAGTCATCAGAAATCCAGGATCCTTCTAGCTTTTTGCTCTGTCATACCTGGGACCCGGTCCTTGTCCTCGTGATATAAAATAGCTGCTGGTGCTCCAACCATCACATCCTCTTTCTCAAGCAGCAAGATTCAGGAAGGGGAGGTGGCACAACACCCTTTCAAATCCAGTACTTCTACTTTCATCTCATTGAGCAACACGTATCCTCGTTGCCATCCTCAGTACTAAGGAAACTGAGCAATGTGGACTTTATTCCAAGCGGCAATGTGCTCATCTAAAACTCCAGGTCCAATTCATAAAGAAGGGAGGGTGGAATAGAAGCTGGAGAAGGTTACTAGCTGACTATCATCAACTGATTTGGAGAGTAATATATATTTCGACCTTGCCACTGTACATACTTTGACCTTTGCCCCTTTAAGCAATTGTCATACCCTTCGAATTGAGTCAACGTATCCAAGTCTTCCCAGGACAGGTAATTAGATGTTCACAGCAAAACTTCCCGGGAGGCACAGTCACATTGCTGGCCCTTTGCAGTAGTGCTTGGTATATGGTATATGGTAGGTGCTCAATACATTTTTAAACATCTTCACCTGAGAATTTTTTAAAAAAAAATTATTATTTTGAGAGAGAGAGAGAGAGAGAGAGAGAGAGAACATCGATGTGAGAAAGAAGCATCAAACGGTTGCCTCCTGTACATGCCTTGACTGGCAATCTAGGCATGTGCCCTGACCTGAAATCGAACCCACAACCTTTTGTTGAATGGGAGGACACTCCAACCAACCAAGCCACACCAGCCAGGGCTGTGTTCAATACGTTCTTGCTGAGCGTCAACATGAATGAATGATCTCTTAGCAGTACATTTCCACAACTTAAAATCCTCCTAACATCTCCTGATGCAATTTCCGACAGGACACACCCACCTAGAGCTCAACCTTCAGGGAAGAGCAGAGAAGAGCCGCGGAGCGTACTGGTCGCTCTGTCTTCCACGTTAACCAGCTTTGGTCGCTCTCAAGAGGCCCTTCTCTAATTCTCCCCAATAAGCCCAGGAACTCTTCATCCAAAGAGAGACCTGGGTCTTTCCTCCTTCCCCTCTTCCCACTGGAAGAATTAGTTTCATGCTTGTTTTCAAGCCACAGGGCTCCAGAGCTGGAAAGGGATGCGGACTTTTCCATTCAAGTCCCGGGGCCCATGTGCCTAACAAGAATGAGGGAGTAGCCCTCGCTGCAGAGACACTGCATGTTAATACACAAATGCTGCCAACAGAGAGAAAGGCACTAGATGGAGCACATGATTAGCAACTTATTCCGTAAGCATTTCCCTAACAAGACACAGCATTTCAGAGACGAGTTAGCTCTTCACAAGCCTTTGTATTTCAACAATCTAGTAGAATCCTGTATGGTTTTCTTCCACATGAGAGCTGTTCCTCTGAAGTGCCAGTTATATTACTCAATACAATATTGCTCTGAATGCTATTAGGTGGCATTTTCTGTTCAAGAATATAACAATTTACTTTTGGAAAAGGATTTTATTCCCCTGCTCTCAAACACTAGTGTAGAAACTGATGCCAGGTGAATTCCAGACAGAGCCAGTGTTCTCTTGGTGTGGTCTGGGGTCACCTGCTCCGGAGTCAGGCAGTGGCTCCTGGACTCCTTCCCAGTCTCCTGAATCAGAATTTCTCGTGGTGAACCCCAGGAACGTGATGTACATTTCAGATGTGTGCTCTCTGTCGTTCTTGGGTACACCAGAGTTTGAAAACCACTCACTTAGTCTTTTCAACGTAAATTAGCATGATATTCACACCTAAAAGGAATTATTACTGCTACTGATGCTACAACTACTGATGGCTAACCTATGCCGAGCTCTTATCAGGTGCCAAGGTGTGGATGAAAAGAAATCAACGACTAGAAAAATGCACAAAATGGCATAGATTCAACACCTTTCATCTAACTTCTGAATGGTTCTGTAACACTCTGCACCATGCGTCCCCTCTGCCTATGTGGTCACAGCTTTGAGCCTGGTCCCACTTCAGAAAGAGATAGAAGGGAATGGCTGCTGTAACCTGTCTCCAAAGCCCACTTTGACATTTGTAGACAGTGTTTGAGTAACACGGGGCCCCAACCACAGTATCCAGTGACCACAAATGCATAATAGATTTGGAAATATTCTGAAAGGCTGCTGGACCCGTCTGTCATTTTGAGAGATGAAAACAAGGAGAAACAGTAAGTGCTTATTAAGAGCCTGGCAATGTGAGTGGAAGGGCTTTACAGGAAAGTGGTGGCAAATTTACTTCCGTTTCTCTCACTTGCCATTATTTCTAAGGATGGTCCAAGTCCCAGCATTATATCAGGCCAGGTGGATGTTCTCCCTAGAGGCTGGAGAATAATTCACAGTTAAAATGTCACCTCTGATTTAGTGTCTATGTTTCACCACACACTTGATTAACCTTCAGCCAAGCAATAGGATGCTCATCAACACCTAAGGCATTTAATACATGTGACTTTCATGGAGAATGGTAACCCAAAACTCAACCACCCTCCCTCCAGCTCAACTGACACATTTCCTAATCCCTTCAACATCATGGGTACTGGTGTTGGCATGGCCCAGAGGGTCACACAGGTCATCCTGCAATGGACAATTTTAGCGCATGAGGCAGAAACCATCCTGGCATTTTTCCCCCCCAGTCTTTTGCCAACTCAATTCAGCCAAGAAACAAAAGGACGCTGTTGGAGATGAAGAGCATGAAATGTGAAAGCGATTTTTTCTGGTGTGTCCTGAGAGTGAGTAAAGACAACAAAAAATAAATGGAGGATGGTAAAGGACAGAGACTCCACATTTGGATGAGCCATGACAGCTGCCAATGGAAACTGAAATGGGAGCCAACCTCATTAGTGGTGAACAGGCTTAGACATCGGATGTCTACCAGAGCTGCTGTCAGATGGATGTGTCTGAGGGTAGCTCAGTTCCAAAAATGTGAATCTAGGTCAGTGAAATTCAGCTACATACCCCTGCCCACCCGTATCCTATGCTTTGTTCCCATGGAGATGAGGTGCAAAGGAGCATTTGAACTCTTTTCCAAAAATTTCACTAAAGGCACCCCATCTGGTAGTCATTTATGAAGTCACTTCATCATTGACCCCCGGGGCCTAGTACAGTGCCTGGTATGAGACAAGAGCTCTGTACATACCTGCCAAAGGGCGGCTCCACTCCCTTTTCCTCCCTTGCCCCTTCAAGCCCATGGGTCACAATGTTCTGCTACTCCTCTAAACGACCTCACCTTCTGCACGGCCCTTCCATGGTCACGGCTGCTCTCCTGGTCCAGATCTCCTTGCCTTTACGGACTTCATGATTGTATCTGACTAGTATTATCAATCCTAATCCTTCTGTTAAATCATTATAGCCGTAAGGACAAACATCTTCCCGAGGGATCTTCAGCTTTTACACCTCTGCTAGAACACTCTGCATGGCTCCCCACAGCCTGCAGATAAGAAAATTCATTGGCCTTTGGACCAGGACCATCTTATATCTTGGACCTTTACATTCTTTCTTTCCCTGCATACACCCTTGTTCTAGCCTTTATTTTTGATTTTAGAAAGGGTATTGTCCTGTTTGTAACAGCCACTCCTCCGCTGTGCCAGTCTAGGGCTTGCTGCTAATGCAGGTCCACTTTGCCTCTTGCCTCTTGTGACCACTCTCTCTTTAGAACTCTTATCACCTCTACCAGGACCCTCTACCATTTGTTAGTCATTTATACTGTGATAGTATTTACCTTTACTTATTTAAATAAACATTTATCGTTCAGATTATTACAGTAGTTCCTCTTTTTCCCCCCATAGCTCCCCTCCACCCGGTTCCCACCCCATCCTCTCCCCTCCCCCCCAACTGTCCTTGTCCATAGGTATATGATTTTTGCCCAGTCTCTTCCCACACCCCTCACACCCCCTTCCCCTCGAGAATTGCCAGTCCACTCCCTTTCTATGCCCCTGATTCTATTCTATTCACCAGTTTATTCTGTTCATCAGATTTTTCATTCACTTGATTTTTAGATTCACTTGTTGATAGATATGTATTTGTGGTCACTTCGTTGTTCATAATTTTATCTTTTCCTTTTTCTTCTTCTTCCTCTCCTTAAAGAATACTCTTCAGCATTTCATATAATACTGATTTGGTGGTGATGAACTCCTTTAGCTTTTTCTTATCTGTGAAGTTCTTTATCTGACCTTCAATTCTAAATGATAGCTTTGCTGGGTAGAGTAATCTTGGTTGTGGGTTCTTGCTTTTCATCACTTTGAATATTTCTTGCCACTCCCTCTGGCCTGCATGGTTTCTGTTGAGAAATCAGCTGACAGTTGTATGGGTGCTCCCTTGTAGGTAACTGTTTTTCTCTTGTTGCTTTTAAGATTCTCTTTGTCTTTTGCCCTTGGTATTTAAATTGTGATGTGTCTTGGTGTGGTCCTCTTTGGATTCCTCTTGTTTAGGATTCTCTTTGCTTCCTGGACTTATAAGTCTATTTCTTTCAGGTGGGTGAAGTTTTCTGTCATTATTTCTTCAAATAGGTTTTCAATATCTTGCTTTCTCTCTTCTTCCGGCACCCCCATAATTCGGATGTTGGTACGCTTGAAGTTGTCGCAGAGGCTCCTTACACTGTCTTCATATTTTTGTATTCTTTTTTCCTTTTGCTTTTCCAGTTGGGTGTTTTTTGCTTCTTCACATTCCAAATCTTTGACTTGATTCTTGGGATCCTCTAGTCTGCTGTTGGATCTCTGTATATTATTCTTTATTTCAGTCAGTGTATGCTTAATTTATACTTGGTCCTTTTTCATATCCTTGAGGGTCTCACTATATTTCTCCGAGGTTTCTAGAAGATGCTTGAGTAACCTTATCACTGTGGTTATATCCAGTAGTTTGTTTTCCTCCATTTCTTTCATTTGTCTTCACATTTTGGCTGCTTCCCTGTGTTGATAGAGTGGCTTTGTGTGCTAGGTGTCCTACAGGGCCCTCAGCCTCCCTAATTACTTGAGGTGGACACTCTTGGTGCACCCCTTTGTGGGTTTTGTGCAGTCTTGCTGTAGTTAAACCTTGACTGCTGTTGGTATCACTGGGAGGAAGTGACCTCCAGACCAACTGGCTGTGAGGACCAGTTGTGTCTACAATGGGAGAACTTCTGTGCTGGAAACACCCTTATGGGGCAGGACTTGCTTCAGTGGGGCTTTGGAGCTCACTGAATCTGCCCTCTGAGTGTGTCTGATGGATGTGAAGAGTTGTAGTCTGGATGGTCTCATTCTGACCACTGGGCAGACTTGCTTTTGGATTTCCAAAGAGGTGCAAAGTCAGCCACTGCCTGAGGCCACCCAGCAGGAACTATAAAGAGATCTGCAGATTCCTCCTCTTTGTTTGGGGTTTGGAGGTGCCCAGATGAGGCCCAGCTATGAAGCAATGAAGGCTGCTGACTAGCCTTAGGCCTTCTTTTGGAAGCTCTGTAGTTCTCTGACCCAGCCGTAGTTTGACAGTTTTATAGGTGGAGAAAGGTCAGGCCATTCGTATGCAAAAGCCTCTGTTCACAGCTTGGGTGGGGTTGTAAATTGGGTGGGGCAGGGACTCAGGGAATCACAGGGCAGTGCAAACAGCAATGGCTGCCAGTCTGTTCTGCCTCAGAGAGGTCCCAGGGTCTCTGTGTCCCATGGCCCCATGCAGGAACAATGATCACTGCAAGCACCTTTGCGAGAAAGCCGCCCTCACGTTCCGGCCCGATGCCAGACAGTCCAGTGTCTCTTCATATGAGTCTGAGTCCCCAGAGTCTCGCCCAGAACTGGAGTTCAGAGCAGTCAGGAGCTTGTAGCTCCCTCCCAATTAAAAAAGACAACAGCGTACCCAGCTGCTAGCCCTTTTCATGCGTGCCTCCATACCTCTGCACTTCCACACCTCTGCACCTCCTACCAGACTCAATGTGCTTTTCTCTTTCCTTCTAGTTGTAGAATTTCCACTTAGCCAGCCTTCTCATGTTTCTGGATGATATTCATTTTGTCTTTTATTTGTAGTTTTAATGTGGTTGTGCATGGCAGCAAGTTCAGGTGTTTACCTATACGCCATCTTGACAGTAGTTATCTTTAAACAAAATTTTTCTTAAATCCTCACCTGAGAATTGTTTTTATTGATTTTTAGAGAGAATGGAAGAGAAAGGTGGAGGGGAGAGAGAGAACCACTGATATGAGAGAGAAACATTGATTGGTTGCCTCCCATACTTGTCCCGACCAGGGATTGAACCTACAACCTAGGTGTGTGCCCTGACCAGGAATTGAACCCACAATGTTTTCAGTATATGGGATGATAGTTCAACCAACTCAGCCACCCACCAGGGTGACAGTATTTACCTGTCCCATCCTGTTTCCCTAGTTAAGCTGGAGGGGCACCGAGGACAGGAACTGTTTTTCACCCATCACAGTGTCCCCTGTGCTGAGGACAGTACCCTTCACACAGCTGCTCGCAGTAAATACTGTCGTGTCCTACTAGAGAAGCCCAAGTTCTGAGCTCAACTGTGATCAGTTTTCAATTGCCTTTTAAAAACTCTTTTTGCTGACGAGACAGTAATAAACTGTTTTGGAAACCTTACTTCTTCTTCCTATCAGAGTTTTATGCATGAACTAGAGGCCTGGTACATGAATTTGTGCACATTGAAAGGAAATTAATTAGGAAAAATATTTTAATAACGCTACTTGCCCTTTCTCTATAACAGAAGTGTCAACCAAATTCACAATCTACAATGATAGATGGAAACACACATGTGCGATTGGCACCAGTGAGAGCTTTATATATATAGATCAACTTGCTTAATTAAACCTGCTTTCTAATTTATCTAAACTTTTTCCAGCCCAATGAAGCACCCCAACTTCTCTTTCAGGTAATTGTCAGTGACACAGCAGTAAATATCAATACGAAGCAGATTATTATTGTAGATCACACAGGGAGAACAAAGGGTGAAATATTTAACTGCAGCAGGGTTTGACTATATTCTGCACAGTGAGAAAACCTGAAGTCATTTTCAAGGTCCACCATTTCTTACTTCTTTTCAGGCAGGTCAAGTTTCTAAGCTTTCTAAATCTCCATTTTCTGGCTAATGAAAAGAAAATAGGATTCCACTGAGTCTCCTATTTACCTACTCCAGGACTGCTGTGAGGATCAAACGAGATGAGGCATGGGAAAAAGCTTCACAGACATTTGGTTAGAGTGTAAAATGTTTGCACCTGGCTATAAATAAAGTAAGTCATGTTCCTGGGCTGAAGAAACTCCAATGAGGCTAGTCACTAGGGAGAGGAAGCCAGGCGTTGCTACATGATGCGATGCCCACAGTGACCGTTTCTGGGCTGGGCTGGACTTCGGTTGTATTTTGCACCATAGGGTCTCAGCAGTGTTGGCTGTGATTTGGTTGGCTGTTGTTTTGGGGTGGTGGCGGGGCCTGTATCCCACTTGGGGGAAGCCAAGTGTTGCTTTGTGGGTGCCAGGACTGTGGTGCCGTTTCTCTGTAAATGGCCAGTGCATGTCACGGAAGTTCCTGCATTGAATGTCTGCCCCCTGATGGTCAGTGTACATCATAGCAACCGGGTAGATAGTTATACACTTATCATATTAGCCTTTTATATGTATAGATTAGAAAATTATGTTATCTGTTAGTTATCCAATTTAATAGTTAAAGATGTCACTGGAGCCTCCTCAGAGAAAAGTGGAACTAGCTAGGATGGTGTCACCTGTGGTTTTCTCTCCTCAAACGGACATGAAGATGGTCAGTTAAGCACAGTCTCCCATCACCCACAGCCCCTGAAAGAATGATACTAGTGGTCAAGGGCCTGTAGTGAACTCACTTTGGAACTGTCCTTATCACTGGTGCTTTATAATTCAACGGCTGCTGCTGTTGCCAAGTGCTTTACACCCCGTGTTCACGACACGGTTCTTTCATCTTGACTGTATGCCATAGGATTTCCAATGGGCAGGAATGAAGCTCTCATTCCCTCGTGAGGCTGATTCAACTTTGTTTTTTCAGGACAAGCCTGCGTACAGGAGACAGTCACACAGGGAGAGCTGGAGGCAGAGCCTGAGGACAGCTGGGACCTGGGATTCTAAGTTCTCTGCTTTGTCCTCTGGACCACTGTGCTTCTCTGAAGAATCAACATAGGATTATTAAAAAAAAAAAAAAAAAAAGTCCTTCTCTGGAGTCAGGAATGGCATGCAGTCTAACCATTGTTTCCCTCCGTAACACAACTTCACACGTTAAGATCAGGTCGTGTGCGTTTGTGGTGGGGGAGGGGAAATGGAAACATGAGTCAAATGCAAATTTCCTGTTTTCAGGTAGGGATAACGTTAGCGACTTTTGGTAACTTGGACTATTTTAATAAAGAATTTTAGCAGACCAAATTCCTGAATGACAGCATCAAAATTTGTCGCCCAGCTAGGTACTACATTTCAAGTATATACAATGTTGAGCTCTAGGCAACAAAACAGGTAATGAGTTTCTAGCTTCCTGTGGCTTTAATTTGGATACTTTTCTCTACTCTAACTGCTATTTGGAATATGCTATTTTGTACCTGTGGACAAAAAAAGGGGCCACCTACTAAACTCGACAAGCTCAGAGGAGGCCTGTATGGCAGGCCCTACAAAATCAGAGGCCTAAAGCAACCATATAGGATGGTCTGAACATACAAATTCCTAACTGAAAGGGGTCATGGCATGTAGTCATGTCTTAGGCCTGTAGCTTCCTTGACAAAAGTCAATCTTTACCTTAAGTGAACCTGTCATCTTTTTAAAGATAATATACTGACCGCGTAACAACCAGATCACGCATCAACAGGAGGATGGGGCAGTGAGCTACAAGCGGGTGGCGGAGAGCTACAGGAGAGAGCAGGGCAGCAAGCTATGAGGGGTGGGTGGGGGTTGGGGGTCAGGAGGAGCTACAGGAGAGTGGGGCAGTGGGTGGAGAGCTACTGGAGGGCAGCAGCGAGCTACTGGTGAGGTACTGGCACATGCATTTGTGTGCAGGGCTACTAGTGTATAAAATAAGCTGCAAAACTGCCATTCTTCAGAGCATTTTCTCAATTCCTTGAGACTTTGTTTCCCAGGAATTGTCAGTTTGGGTCAAATAAACTCACAGAAATTCTCTACAGGTTTGGATTTTTCCTATGACATTGCTATAGTCCTCAGTGGTTGGTTTTTATAGGAGTACATTCTAAGGCAGAAGCTTTTGGAAGTTGTAGGAATCCTCAAAGGCAGTGGCTCTCAACTTAGTCTGGGTACCAGAATCACCTGTGGAGCTTTAAAGAAATGAGGGTGCTGGGGCTCAGTCCCAGACTCAAAACATACACATTTTCTGAGCCAGGCCCAGTGGAAGGTATTTTCAGAAGTCCCTTGGGTGACTGTAAACTCACCTCTCACAGGAGCCCCCAATTAAAGGTCACTTAGTGACATCTTTTGTAAGCAAGAGTCTTGGATCAAAAGGCCCCTTAAAAGGCCATATACTCAACAGATGCCTGAATTCCCCCTACAACCTCCCATAGAGTCTGTTGAATAATTTTTTATGTTCTATCACATAACAGACAAAATAAACAGCA
>PVJC01007371.1:0-51610 GCA_004026665.1 Murina feae | reverse complement strand
ACTTTTATTATATAGGGTGGTTTCCATTTCTCCCAACATACAGTGGAGGAAATGGAAACCTTGACAGTCAGTAAATTGTCCGGAAACCTACTAAGAAGTGGTGCAGGCAGCATTCAGTGCAAGTGTTCTGTCTCTATTGCTCACAGCCTGACCCGCTCCTTGGGGCCTAAGCTGTGGATGTGACATCCAGCCTTGGCTCGAGCAAACAGAAAGAATTTGGCAGAGGTCAAAGGACAGACATTTGTTCATCCAGTGGATTTGGCTTTCAGTAACAGAAACCCTCTTGCATTCACTCCCCAATGAAAGAGCAACTTGCTGAAGGATGTGCTGTATTTTTTTAAACTTTTTTTTTTTGCTTAATCCTCAATCTGAGGATATTTTTCCATTGATTTTTAGTGAAAGTGGAAGAGAGAGAGAGTCAGAGAGGAAGACTGACATGAGAGAAACACACCAATTGCCTTCTGCACGAACCCAGACCAGAGCCTGAGCCAGGAAGGAGCCTGCAACCAAGGTACATGCCCTTGACCGGAACCAAATTCGTGACCCTTCAGTTCACAGGCTGATGCTCTATCCACTGAGCCACCCCAGCTAGGACCAGAATGTGCCATATTTTAAGGAAGACCTGAGCAAACAAGTCCCAGGCATTGGGGCAGCTCCATTCCCAGCTGCCTTTTTTTTTTTTTTTTTTTTTTGCCCCAATTATGCTACTTTTCTCCCGATTCTCTCTGTTTTATTGACTTTTGGTTCAGTCTCCAAGGAAATGTTGTATCCAGCAGTGACTGGCAACCAGGGAGGCAGAGGTCTGCCCCTGGTGCTGTCTGGCCCAGGGCCCAGGGCACATTGCTTGCCCATTGCCATGATGTTTCTTCCATGTCAGGCCATTCTCACAGATGCCGAAACGGGAAGACAGGCGACACATGGGACACTGAGAAGAGGACTCCTCCGAAAGTCCGCTGTCCGCGATGCGAAATCCTGGCCTCTTTTCCTTCTGTGCGTTTACTGCTGGCTTCAGGGTCGGTGGAGCGCCCACAGGGGGGCGCTTTCCCAGGGCGCGTCACACAGGCAGGAGGCCACTAACGGGACAACCTTGCTAGCCAGGAAGTTTCCTCTCTCTTTTCCCAGAAGTGGCGATTTTATTGAGATCAGAAGAAGAGTAAAGGGTCACGAGGCAACTAGGAAAGAGAATGGACCCTCTGGCAGTGGCCGTGAGGGCCAACGCGAGCCAGGGGACAGCAGATTGTCACGTGGTACATTCTCACAACTTGCGGGGTCCATTCACAGGCACTGCACCTCAGTCACTACTTCAACTTGCATGTGACTGTTTCATTCCTGCCGAGCCCCCCCTTCTTGCTTTGGTGAAGTTCCGTGTCTGTTTCTGCTCCCCAAGGCACACGACCCTCCATACTCAGCGCCCAGAACCCAAGAGAGGAGGCTGCAGACACAGGCTGCTCCAAACCATCCTTGTGTTTTTCTTCAGTAATTTTACCACCTGTGGGGGAAGTGAGGACATGTCCTCCCTTTCTTCATTTAGCACCGAGATCAGAAAGGAGGTGGGTAGATAGCTGTTCACCAGTGTGGGTGTTGGGCACCCGTGTGTACATGTGTGGTGGGGGGGGCCAGAAGGTGCTGCCAACACTTGCTCCGTGGTTGGTTCACTTTTCAAAATACTCACCTGAGGATATGTTTTCATTGATTTTTTTTTTTTTTTGCAAGAGGAAGGGAGAGAGAGCGAGATTGAGTTGTTGTTTCACTTACTGATGCATTCATTGGTTGAGTCTCATATGGGCCCTGACCAGGTATCAAATCCGCAAACTTAATGTATTGGGATGATGTTTTAACCAACTGTGCTACCCAGCCAGGACGAGGCATTTATTTTAAAATTTCCTTTATTCCCCCCTCTCCCCTCATTTATTTCAGTTTTAGTTGGATTCTGGAAGAAGAGGCTTAAAAAGTTGTTTCTTTGGTTTGCTGTCTTAACCTAGATGTCTACCTTTCAATTTATTTAAGAACTAAAGCTTGGCTGGTGTGGCTCAGTGGTTGAGCATCAACCTATGGACCAGGAGGTCACGGTTCGATTACCAGTCAGGACACATGCCCAATTAGTGGGCTCGATCCCTGGGGGTGGAGGGGGGTGGTGGAGTGGGGAGGAGAAAAATGTAGGAGGCAGACGATCAATGTTTTTTTTCCCTTTAATTGATGTTTCTATCTCTCTCCCTGTATCTCTCTAAAATCAATAAAAGTATATATTTTTAAAAAGAACTAAAAATACGTGTTGCAAAGATTTTTATTTTTATTTTTTGGAGGGAGCACCCAGATTTGCAAAGATTTTTAAAAAAATAAATATTAAGTCAGTCAAGAAGTCTGAATTGATAAGACTACTAATGCATTTTATTTTTTTAAAATAAATCTTTATTGTTCAGATTATTACAGATGTTCCTTTTTAAAAAAACCACCATAGCTCCCCTCCACCTGGTTCCCCCCTCCACCCTGTGTCCTTAACCCCACCACTGTCTTCATCCATAGATGTAAGATTTTTGTCCAGTCTCTTCCCATACCCCTCACACCCCGTTCCCCCTGAGAATTGTCAGTCCATTCCCTTTCTATGGCCTTACTTCTATTCTATTCACCAGTTTATTCTGTTCATCAGATATTTCTTAATTGTTATATTCACTGGTTGATAGGTATTTGTTGTCCCTTTGTTGTTCATAATTTTTATCTTTACCTTTTTCTTCTTCTTCCTCTTCCTAAAGAATGCCCTTCAACATTTCAAATAATCCGGTGTTGGTGGTGATGAACTCCTTTAGCTTCTTCTTGTCTGTGAAGCTCTTTATCTGACCATCAATTTTACATGATAGCTGGGTAGAGTAATCTTGGTTATAGGTTCTTGCTATTCATCCCTTTGAATATTTCTTGCCACTCCCTTCTGGCCTGCAAAGTTTCTGTTGAGGAATCAGCTGACAGTTGTATGGGTGCTCCCTTGTAGGTAACTGTCTGTTTTTTTCTTGCTGCTTTTAAGATTCTCTCTTTGTCTTTTGCTCTTGGCATTTTAATTATGATGTGTCTTGGTGTGGACCTCTTTGGATTCCTTTTGTGTGGGGATTCTCTGTGCTTCCTGGACTTGTAAGTCCATTTCTTTCACCAGGTAGGGGAAGTTTTCTGTCATTATTTCTTCAAATAGGTTTTCAATATCTTGCTCTCTCTCTTCTTCTGGCACCCCTATAATTCGGATGTTGGTACGCTTGAAGTTGTCCCAGAGGCTCCTTATACTATCTTCATATTTTTGGATTCTTTTTTCTTTTTTGCTTTTTCTGGTTGCCTGTTTTTTGCTTCCTGGTATTTGATATCTTTGACTTGATTCTTGCGATTCTCTAGTCTGCTGTTGGATCTCTGTATATTATTCTTTATTTCAGTCAGTGTTTGCTTAATTTCTGATTGGTCCTTTTCCATTTTTTTTTGGTATTCTCATTAAGTTCCTTGAAAGTCTCACTTAGTTCCTTGGAGGTTCATAGAAGATTCTTGAGTATTTTTATAACTGTGGTTTTGAACTCTATATCCAGTCATTTACTTTCCTCTGTTTCTGTCATTTATGATCTGTTTCTTTGTCTCTGCATTTTGGCTGCTTCCCTGTGTTGATAGAGTGGTGTTTTCTGTCCCAACTGCAGTTTGTTAATTTGGCTGCCGGCAGGCAGGCACACAGCTTGGGGCGGGGTCTCAGAGTCACTGGGGTGGGATCTCAGAGTCACTGGGGCAGAGCAACCCATGATGGCTTCCCCTCAGCCAGCTCCGCACGGTGCTATTCCATGCCCTGGCATCTGCGTGCCCCTGAGTCTCGGAGCTCTGCGTCAGTGATCGCTGTGAACAGCTCTGCTAGAATGCCACTGTTGTCTTCCACCCTGTTGCCAGACCGCCTGCAAAGCATTCAGTGCGACCCCGAGCTTGTAAACCCTTCCAAGCCGCCTGCACCCTTTTGCGCCACCACTGCCACCACCCTTTCGCGCACATCTGTACCTCTCTGTTTTGGTGCCAAGAACTTCTACTCAGTTTCAATGCACTCCTTCTCTTGTCTTCTAGTTGTAAAGCTTCCACTCCCTTCGTTCTGGAGTATGCCTGTTTAGGTTTATTGTTGTATTTTTTAATGTTTGTGGGAGGCTGTGCATTCAGGATATACCTTATGCCGCCATCTTGGTTCTCCTACTAATGCATTTTAAAGGAAAAGTGTTGAAAGAGTTTGATATATAAATCTTCGTCTCAACGATGTAAATTGTTTTGAAACAAAAGCAGACTGTCCTAATGGATCATGGTTTAGGCCAATATTTCTCCCCTTTCAGCAGTGGGTCCCCTTCCCGGTTAAATTTGATGTCAGCCATTGACATGTGCTACACAAGGCGCAAAACTTAAGATGTCCTATAGGCTTTTGTTTCTCTGTTAATCCTAACTGGAGGATATTTTTTTCCATGAATTTTAGAGAGAGTGGAAGGGAGGGAGGAGAGAGAGAGGGGAGAGAGAGGAACATTGATGTGAGAGAGAGGAACATGGGTTGCCCCCACATGAGCCCCAACCTGGACAGGGAACCTGAAATGAACCCAAGACCCTTCAGTTAGTTGGGTATACTCTAACCATTAAACCGCTGGCCAGGCAAGATGTCCTGTAGTTTTGTCACCCGTGAGTCCCACGTTTTTAGGTTAAGTGCTTATTCAAAATGTCTATCCGGGTTAATGTCTTATGGAGGGTGACTTGTTTGTGGAAAGCTGGAAGGTTCTTTATTCCATGGAACTGAGGAGCTTCTAGGCCCTGGAGGGACAGCCAACTGGCTGCTCCTTCTTTCTTGTTGGTCACAAACTGGTTTTATTCAGGTGAAAAGCAAAATCACTGCCAGCTTCAAGGAATGAACCAGAGGTGACCTTAGCCAATTCCTGTAACCTGTGCTCCTAGCCTGTGCTTGGCTCAGGGGTGTTTGCCAGTGGAACGTCAGGAAGAGTTGGATGCAGAGTTTATAAACAAGATTTTTCTCCCCTATTCAGAGACAGAAACCAGAGCAAGTTCACCATCTCTTCCTTGGGCTTTGCCCTGCAAAGACGTGAGGTTTGAAGTTGCACTGGTCCTCTTGTCCTGAGGTGCGAGCAGGAAGGCTGGTGGAGAGCAGAGAATCCTCTAACGGTGAAGCTGAGAACTGGAACCAGCCTTGAGACTGCTTGTCTGGACTTCCTACGCTTCTCAATGGAATGTGCTTTGGGCTTAAAGTTATTCTACTTTAAGCCCAGAGTGGTGCTTAGTGGTCCCTTAGTGATGAGAGATGCTGATTGCTTGGTTTATACCTGTTTCATCAACTGCACACTGGGGTTAACACCTGCCATTTTAAAAAATAAGAATTAAATGAGATATTACATTAAATGAGATAAATTGTTTTTCTCAGCTCCTCACACAAGATAAATAGTAGTTAACATTATTTTAAATTAATTAAGATTTCTATCTTATTTAATAAATGTAATAGTCATGATTTGGCCTAGTGAGACTATTAAAATTGGAGGCAGGCACAGCCATATACATACATCTACACCTATAAAAGAGTAACATGCAAATTGGTGTCACTCTGCTACACCCACCAACCAATCAGAGTGATATGCAAATTAACCCAACAAAGATGGTGGTTAATTTGCAAACACAGGCATTGAGTGAAGACTGAAGACTGAAGACAGCTTAGAAGGAAGCCAAGTGCTGCAGAAGGGAGCAAAGTGGCGGAGAAGGGAGGGAGCCGAGGCGGCAATGATGAGAGGAAGCGAGGCAGCGGAGATGGGAGGGAGTGAAGCAGCAGAGAGGGCAGTTGTGGGCCATCAGGCTTGCAGGGGAGGGCAGTTGGAGGTGACCAGGCCAGCAAGGGAGGGCAGTTGGGGGTGATTGGGCCAGCAGGGGAGCAGTTAGGCATCGATCAGGCTGGCAGGGGAGCAGTTAGGAGGCCATCAGGCTGGCAGGCACGCGAGCGGTTGGGAGTCAGCAGTCCTGTATTGTGAGAGGGATGTCTGACTGCTGGTTTAGGCCTGATTCCATCAGTTGGACATCTGTCAAGGGGTCTCAGATTAGAGAGAGTGCAGGCTGGGCTGAGGGATACACCCTCCACCCATCCCCCCCATGCACAAATTTCATGCACCCGGCCTCTAATATAAATATTTTTTCATATCTAGCATGTGGCACATGGTAAATGCTCCATAAAACTTTGTGAAACAGTGAGCATAGGTGTGCAATCATTTTTATTACTTGTGTAAATGAGGAATAAACGAGTGAGTGTCAGTATCTCTAGTGACTATTGGTTTTTCTGAGTTGTTAGGAGGAGTGGTGGTATGGTGTCTGAATAGATTCTGTGAGAAACTTAATAGCTGTCATTCCCCTGGAGAACTTAGGACAGTCTGGTAAGTGGCAAAATCTGAAATGTCCTCCATGGAACATCGCGTCACATGGCTGACTGCTGCTAACAGCCCATTGCCTCATGGGAATGGTCCCTAAATTGCATTAAGAACAGACTTTGTCTCTTAGCCTATTTGGGAATTTATTTGAGAATCTCACATGGTAATGTAGCATCAAAGCTCAATTTCTATAATGCACTTAGCATTGTGCCACCAACAGAACTCATTAAGCAAATGGGCCATGCCAGCACCACTGCTGCAGAACAGGGTGTTCCTCCGTGTTCCTGTTCCCGAGGCAGAAGGCTCACCCTACAAGGTGGGGCGATATTAAGGCGCTACAGGAGCAGACTCTCCTGGCTCGGTCCCTGCACCCCTAAACTCCAGCCCATGGATGCGTCCCCTCAGACCAGCTCACTGGGGCACAGAACAATGGCAGCAAGCCTCTCCTAATGCAGAGCCCGTGGCCAGGATGGAGGTCACGGGGTGGAGGACAGCAGGGCCTGGAGCACGGGCAGGCACGCAGAAATGATCTGCTCTCTGGGACTCTCACGCTCAGGGCCTGTTTGTCTCTGCAGCCTCGCTCCTGGCGCCTCTCGGTAGTAACTACAAGTGGTAGCCACAGCCAGTGAAGGACAGAAACCCAGCTGGACACCGCAGAGGCGGTGGGCTTCCTCATGGCCTGGGCCTCGCAGCTGCTTTCTCTCCTCTTCCCCGCTGCCCCCCTTGCTGCCCAAACCGGCCCCCATCGAGCCTGCCACTTTCCCAGAGCAGAGCCCCTTCACCCACTCAAGGGCCCTCTCCATTCACCTGCACGTTGCATAACAGAAACTTCGGAACTAGTCTCTCTTTAGACTCGCTTTTGTCAACTTCTTCAGATTTCACAACTTCAGCTGTGCTGGACCAGTGAGCCAGGCTGCCCCTCCGCCCTGCAGGGCTGCACCCTGAGGGTGCCCTCGCTGCCGCAGGTGAGCTCTCCTGTACAGAATGTTCCCGCAGAAACAGGACCTACCTCGCCTTCCCCT
The DNA here is from genome assembly GCA_004026665.1 of Murina feae. Classification (NCBI taxonomy): domain Eukaryota; kingdom Metazoa; phylum Chordata; class Mammalia; order Chiroptera; family Vespertilionidae; genus Murina; species Murina feae. The sequence continues at coordinate 44,190 of PVJC01007371.1, read as the reverse complement.
GGGAAGTCCCCCTGCCGATGGAGGGGGTGTGGATTGACCCTCCCTAGAGCTTCAGTGCCTCCCACAGGCACCCGGCAGCCAGCCCTGCTGCCATCAAAGCCCTGCCCACTGGGCTGCGTCTCTGTCTGAGGGAGGACTTCCCTTTTCCACCTGGACTTCGCCTTCCCCCGCACTGCAGGCACTCACTAAAGTGTGGAAACTATTCACTGATTGAAAAAGAGAAACACAGGGAAACCGGTGTTTGCTGTGCAGCTGTGGGAGTCTGAAGGCTGAGGACAGGCCCAGCAAGAGCCCCGGCAGCCAGGCTGCCCATCGCCTGACTTCCACGCAGCCCTGGCCGGCTGCCCTTCCTGCCCCTGACCATCCAGGGCAGACCTGGAAACTGCATTGAGAGGAGGGAAACCGAGTCAGCTGCCCGGGTTCCCAGCCGGGCAAGGGCGCCACCAGCCCTGCAATTCCCGGACCTGCCTGACTTCCGCCCTCTCGTGGCCTGGCACCTGCCCTTGAGTTTTCGAGCAGCCCCTCAGCCTTGCTCTGCGTGCCATCCGGAGGAGCTAGCGCAGTGTCTTCCACTTGAAGACAAGAGTCTAACCGAAGCGCCACTTCCAAGGAGCGGGTGGTGCGGGAGCCCCTGGCAGGTCCCGGCTGCCGGCTGACAGTGCCCAGAGACTCACACGGGGAAGGCCTCTGTGTACAGACTGGACGGCGCCCGAAGGCATTCGATTGAGCAGAGAAGCGGTAGGCAGACACACAGTAACCTTTCCTTTTATATATATTTTTATTGATTTCTGAGAGGAAGGGAGAGGGAGAGACAGAAACATCAATGATGAGAATCATTGATTGGCTGCCTCCTGCCCGCCCCTACTGGGGATGGAGCCTACAGCATGTGCCCTTGACCGGAATTGAACCCTGACCTCCTGGTTCATAGGTCGACAATCAACCCCTGAGCCCCACCAGCCGGGCAGTAATCTTTTCTACAAACAGTATCAACACAGTTAAGTCAGGTTTTCTCTTTTCTTTTTAGGGGTCCTATTTTCATGTTTTTCATAAAAAGGATATATTTTTCCCCTTTAAGAAAATGACTTTTGCCTTCAAGTTTAACATGCCATGTCCAGCTAGGAAAGGGTTTTGGCTTAAATTCTTTCTAGAGCGGAGTTCCTGTCCTCGGTGCCAAAGAGAACGAGGCGGGTGGAGTACCTGCCGTGCCGGTTCCGGCAGCTCCAGGGCAGCTCTCCTCATCAGCTGCCGCCGCCTCCCCCCTGAGGTTGAGAGCCGGGTGGCCTTTTGTGAACATCACCTTGTATGTCGAGGGAGACCCAGAGCAGCATCCAGACGGAGCAGAGGGGCGTGTGCGCCGCCTTGCTGACTCCCAGCTGGGAGAGGCCAGCGGAAGAGGCCCTGCCCGCTCGCTGGGCTGTCGAGGAGTCAGAGGCGTGGTTTGCTCCCACAGCAGCGTGGCCAGGGCACCTCCACCACCCCAGGCCCCCAAGGAGCGACGCAGGCGTCCTTTCAGTGGATTGGAGGACTTAGCGAGGGCTGACTTGGCTCCAGCACCTCCTGTCGCCCAGAATGCTGACACGGTCGACATTGTCTGTACCCCGTACCCTGGCGACCGAACAACCTCAGCTCTGGGGAAATAGGAGATACAGCCGTGAGGGCCCACTGAGTCCAAGTGCAGCTCCCCGTGCCGGCGCCGACTCCCTCACAGCCAAGTCCGACCTTAGGATCGTCTACTTTCCTTGCTCCCAGGGGGTGAGCAGACTCAGTAGAAGAAGCTGGGGAACAGTCATCACAATAACTCCTATCACACCAGCAGCGAGAAGGGGGGCAGGGGAGATGATAGAGAGCCACCAGGAAGCCACCAACACGGGCCTGGCTGCAGTCTTTTCAAAGCGGCTCCTGGGCTCACTCAGCTTGGCCCCATGGCAAGGCAGTGCTGTTGTTGTTTCTGTCTTTTTTTGTCTTTTCTATTCTGAAATGGTAATGAAAGATAGTGCCTCACTCAGTGCTTATAGGAAGGCAGCTGTAAATGTAACCCCACAACTATTCACTGTGTGTACACACACACACACACACACACACACACACACACACACACACACACACGGCACCCAAAGGAGGCTGTGGAGGGCTGCTGGCACTTGGGTGGCCACTGGGGGAGGGTCAGGGCGCAGAGGCCTGGGGACACCTCCCAGTGCGACTGCTTGTGGCTGCCCTCACCCTCCTGTGCAGAGATGTGCTGTGTCCCGGAGGACTAGGTGGGGGTCCAGGTCCTTGGGACCCTCTTCAGCTCAGACATGGCAACCCCACAGGTAACTTTCTAAAAAATAGAAATTATGAAAACAAACACAAAGAAATGGAGGGTGAGTTCCATCCAACACAGAGGCTTCTATTTAGGAAGATGTTCATCTAACTTCCTATTGGTGTTTATTGTAAGACTGAGCTGAGTGTGGGGAGGAGACCCAATAAACAGGGATGAGGCCCAGGAAACCAAGGAGAGATGGGACTTCAGGCTGATCCCTGCTGCAGACAGACAGGAGGCTGAGGGACTTGGAGAGGAGAGGGTGGGAGTCGGGGCGGGGCAGGGCTTGGGGAAGGAGGCTTTGGGGAGGGAGGCCTTGGGTTGGAAACAGAGACATGACCATACAAGAGAGACCAGACGGCACTGTGCAGGTCAACGGGGAAGGCAGCGGGCCTCATTTATTGGAATTAATCTTCAGCCAATTGTGAGCTGGGAATAAAGCAGGATTATTTTAGTGATCTCTCTTTATATGTCAGTGTCCAGTAGCATATGTTTCACTTTATTTGGAAGGCACGTGTGACTTCTTTTAAGCAAACTGTGTTCTGAACAAACAGATAAACGAAGGCAATTAGGAGATGGTCTTCGCTTCCCAGGGTGACTAAGATGCCGCTGCACAAGCCTCTCGCGTCAGTCCATCCGGAGGAGGTGTGACAGAACATGGACGAAGCTCCTGCTTTGTGCAGGCTGCAAACTAAGCATTTCAACCTATTATTTCACCTAAATCCTACAGCAATCTTAAGAGTAGATATAATTATCTCACTTTCACAGGAGGGGAAGCGAAAAGCTCAGTGACTCGTCAGAGTCCACAAAATTCTGGAAACTGGGGGACATCGATTCAGGTCCTGGCTCGCATATCTTCTCCGAAAGGCTCTTCTGCTCTAACCGATGACATCCTGCGAGTCCAAGTGTGTGCCTGCTGGACAACCAACACGATTTGAAGGGCTCATCCGTGAGGTCTCGGTCTGCTGAGCACTGCGAAGGGTCTGACAGGGAGATCAGGCCGTCGGAGGTAGGCAGGGAAGAGCCCCCATGGAGGCAGGTGCCTGCCTGTCTCCCGGGAGGTGGACATGTGGGGAAAACTCACCTCTGAGGTCACTTAACACTGACCTTTTAAGCTATCAAAGCAGACCACGCCTTTGAGGAAGCCCTGACATACTTCTCCATGCCTGTGATGGGTCCGCAGCAAGAACGCTCGAGGACCAGTGGGGCCATAAGCAGGACGTCCACGGGCCCTCGCCTCTGGGCAGCCTTCGCCGGGTCCACGTGGGTGTCTCCCTGAGGTTCATGCAAGGATCAGGACTGACCTGGCTGAGCGGGGCGTGTCTGCTGTGGCTGGAGCGATGTGTTTGGGAAACGTTGGCGCATGTGTTGTCTGGGAGCCCTGGACGGAACACCCCGCGTTCCCCGGTGGGTGAGCGCGTTTCCCGCCTTCTTCATGGAAGGGTCTCAGAACTAGAGGCTGACATGTCTCCACGCACCGGCTGGTGCTTCGTCTGTGTGACTCAGGGTTCACCTGAGCCTGAGGGAGCTGGGTCGGGACGGCCTCCCTCTCTCCCCGAGTTCCATGTTTAAGCAAAGAACATTGTTTTGAAAAGATGCCTACATGCTACCCACTACCAACAGCGCCCACGGTGAATGTGTACTCAGTGTGAACCCCCAGCGATTGCTTCAGCCAACTCGTGACCCTCCTCCTCCAGCTCAGGGTACTGTGCTGTGTGTCCTTCTGTGGCTGATGGGACACGTGGAGTGTGCTTGGGCCTGTGGGCCTGATGGACAGATCGACACTGATTTCAGCGATGGCGGCACTGTGGACGTCATTTGCAATTACTTGAAATGATTTTGATCTCTCTCCTTTTTTCTAAAGCTCATTTATTTTCCCCCTCTTCACACACTCATTAATTTTCATTGCCCAAATCAAATACTCTAGGCCCCTGCTGTTGTCTCCACACCTTGCGCACACTTATAAGGAGAGAACCTCACTAGTTGAAGAAACAGGTTAGTGACACAGCAGAGTTCATCCGCCTCGATGATTCAGTGGCCTTTTCCCCTTTCATAAACTCTGCAAACAAGGGAATGAGCAGCCCGTGATGTACTCTGACTCCTGGGAATCCAGGAGATGTCAGTGTTGGAGCAGGCAAACGAACGAAGCCGTTACTAGCAGGTCATCCTGCAAAGCAGGCCCCCTGGAGCACGGTGGGAGGATTCACCTGTCCTAGGCCTGTCCTTTGTGGGGACCTGTGTTGTGGGCTCCATTTAGATGCGTGGTCTTGGCTGACACATTCCTGCGATGGATTGGCCGGGCCTGACCCCTGACTGTGAGCACTGGGCCAGGAGTGCCTGCAGGCGGCGAGCCCCGCCTGCTGTCCTGCTCCGCGGCGGAAGCTGTGTGTCAGGCTCCCCCTCGCCCCCCAGGCGGTGTGGGCGGCCATGTGATCCTTGTCTGCATCTGCGCTTTCTAGTGTTTGTTTCCTGAGTGTGATGATTGCCACCGTGTCCTGATGCTGGAGGACTGGAGATTAGGGGCCGGGCCTCTCAGCGCCTGCCTCCCAGGGGTCCTGTGCTCACAGGGCAAGGGCTGCAGCCTTTTCTGTCTTCCTGGCACTGAGATGTCTGTGCCCCGAGGATGTGACAGGTCCCTGCCGAGTCACGCCTTGGCCTTTCCTTCTGTGAGGTAAACTGAGCCAGGAGGCAGCGGGACTGCAGCGCCTCCTGTGCCTTAGCTGCCACACAGGAACCCTGGCCCAGGCCTGTCGGCGTCCTGGGGCAGGGACCAGAACCCAAGCGCAGCCACCACCCACAGCGCCTGGGCTTTCCGAGTCAGATGGCCACTTAAGCGACAGCCAAAGGGACACTTTCCTGGTTTGCTTCCACCTTTTCTCTAGAAACTCCTCCCGGCTTCTGTCTGGGACACTTCGAACCACTTCCTGTTGGATTGGAATAGATTTTGCTCAGGTAAACTCTTTAAAACGCCAAGTTCCTCTTTTAGCGGTTCTATGGATTTGCCCCGCACTCACTAGGCAGACATTTACTCAGTGCCACCGAGTGCCAGGCTGTGCCCAGGCTGACAGACAGCGGTGATCCGGGAATACATCTCCGACTTGCAGAGAGAGCGCTCCGTTGGATGGGAAATCAACCTCACCAAGCAAACAAACCTGCCCGTGGTTACAAACTCGGTAAGAATCATGAGGTGAAGAGCAGGGTGTCCGACAGAGACCAGTCCAAGGTGCCCCTAAGCCTGGAGGACCTCCGTGAGGAGGTGAGTATGCAAGATTGCTGTGTACAATCCCAAAGGCAGGACAGGCAGGTGCCCACTGAAGAAGGCAAAGTGGTGACATCAAAACCTGCAGGGAAGGAGCCAGCCACGTGAAGATCCAGTGGGAAAAGGTCCACGTACAGAGAGGGCGTGGATGGCAGGGCCCCAAGGAAGCCTGTTCTGTGACTGGAAATCTGAAGGGAGCCAGCGAGAGCGGGGTGCCTGCAGGGGACCTGATGTGGCCTGGTGCCAGGAGGTGCCCAGTACATGTTAACTCACTGAATAAAGTGAGCAGGGCTTCTGCTCTAAGAGTTGGTAAGAGTGAGCTGTCAGAGGCAGGGGCGGGAGACTGCAGCCAGGGGCCAGGGGCCGTGGAGGCAGACCGAGTGATGATGTAACCGAGGAAACTGCTGAGGGCAGGCGGGCTGGGTGGAGGCTTCTGCATACATTCCCTTATTTACTAGTACAAGGCCTGTCCCTGATAGCCACATAGCAGCCGAGCCCCTAACTCCGGGCCTCGGCGACGGGAGCACCAAGAGTTGTGCCCTTGTCCGGCACGTGTGTCCCTCTGCGCATGGCATGCGCCCCTCACAGCTGTGCTCAGGACTGGGAAGCGGACGCTCCCATCTGCTGGAGTGGAAATGACTCAAAACGAACGAGATGAATCCAACAAGGAAAATCCCGTTTCCTCCTGAAACGAACACAAACAGACAGTGTCTGTGCCCTTCCCGCGTGTCTCACCTGTGCCTCTGACGTGACTGACAGTACCTTTTCATCGGTGGATGTTAGGAGCTATCACTAATGGAGCCCCTTGTGGGGGTTCAGAGCCAGACCCCACATGTGCTCTGTGGTTTTGAGCTAAAGGCCATTTTAGCTTCAGGACCAAGAGAAACTTCTGCCCGCCGCCTAAGTCCCCAAAGCAGGGGAGGGGGACCTTTTTTTTTTTTTTTTGCCAAGGGCCATTCGGATATTTATGACACGATTCGTGGGCCATACAAAGCTATCAGCTTAAAAATTGGCCAGCTGTATTGGTCAAACATCTAATTAGCTCACCCCTAATGCCTTGGCAAGGTCAGACCAAATGATTTCGAGGGCCTTATACCACCCGTAGGCGGGACGTTCCTCACGCTTGACCTAGACCTGAATTAGGGGCCTTGCCCTTAACAGGTTCCCATCGATAATCTCGGATGGACTCACCTATCAGGCAGGGCAAGCTTTATTCACTGCATGTCCGTTCTCACGGTCTTGCAATGACCCTGTGAGCTCCCCAGGACTCCTGAGCTCATCCCTAGCGCAGGGCTTCTGCACCCACATGCCCCTTGAGTCTGCCCTCTCCTATGCAGGGTCCCCATTCACACGGGTTTAATGTGGTCATTTTCTCTGGCTCACCTGTCTCCTGTCTATGTGATTACTAGAGCAGCCAGAAGGACCTGGAGGTCCAGGAAAGTCTCTCCGCCCCTCCCCCTTAACCCCCACCCCATGCACCACTTCCCGCCCCACAGCAGCAGGGATTTCCTGTGTTGGAACCTTTCAGTTGGAAAGAAAGGACTTGAGCAGCATGTGGACTGCTTGTCTTCCTCTGGGCGGCTCTGGGCGCCGGTTTGAGTGAAGGTTTATAGAGAATCTACGGGCTCAAATGGACCCTGTGATTTCTGCTGCTTCATGTGTAAAATCCAGTCTAGTGAGGTTACTTCCTTCTCAGGCAAAGCGTGAAGGAACTGTAGGGAAGAGAGCTGTGCCTTGTGTCTAGAGAAAGCTGAGCAGGTGACACATCGTACCCTGGATAACAAAGGACACTGCCCGTGTGCAGGCAGTCTGTGCTGAGCTGCAGCTCCCGAGCCCACCAGGCAAGTGCCCCTGGCAAAGGAGCCTTCTTGTCACATGGCCATGTGGGCTACGCACAGCTCAGGGAGGCTGTGGGCACCAGAAGGAACGGACAGTTAAAGAGCAAAGCCGCTCAGGGGTAAGAGCATTGTCCTGTGCACCCAAGATCATGGGCTTGATTCCAGGCCGGGCACATACCCAGGTTGCGAGTTTGATTCCCTATTTGTGGTGCATGCAGGAGGCAACCAGTCGGTGCTTTTCTTTCTCTTTTTCTCTCTCTAGAATCACTGAAACACATCCTCAGGTGAGGGGGAGAACAGTAAAACAGACACCCAGTACCGGGGCCCGTGGAGAAGTACGATGAGCAGGAGTGAAACACTTTTATTAGATTTGTTTTAACACAACAAACGAAGAGGAGGGGAAGTCCCCAAGCGTTAATGAAAGCGCATGCCCAGGCCAGTGAAGAGTGAGACATAAACGTGGAAACAGGTGAGTCTGCGGTTCACGGGGCCCACGCGGCTTCCTTCTGTGCAGCCCCGATGATCTAACGCAATTCCTTTTATTTTGCTCAATGGCATCCTCTTCACATTTGTGATCTCTGCCCCTGCGGCCGGGAGGGTTACAGAATCGGGATGTAGCTGTTGATCTTAGTGCGATGCCTTTGCGAGATGCACTCGGCGATCCACACGATGTTCCTCATTTCTTGCTCCCTCAGCTTCGTGTACGCATAGAACACGCCACAGTGGAACTGCCTGGTGAACGCCAGCACGTTCATCTTCACCTAGCAAGGGCGCAGAGCACACTCTGTCAGCTCGCCCGGAGCATGCGCATTTACCAGCTAAGAAGCGACGGACTGGCTGTGCTTGAGCAGTAAATGCGGACACCAGGAGTCCAGGGCAAGTCTGTGGGACCACAGGGCAACCTCCAATCTCAGCAGCACTCTGAGCAGACAGACTCCTAGGACCATGTGTGTGTACATGTCTGTGCGTGTATGTCTGTGTCCATGTGTATGTCTATCTCTGTGTCTGTCTATGTGTGTGTCTCTGTGTGTATCTGTGTGCATGTCTATGTGTCTATCTATGTGTCTTTGTGTGTGTGTCTGTGTCTATGTCTGTGTGTCTGTGTGTCTGTATGTGTGTGTTTCTGTGAGTGTCTGTCTTTGCGTGTGTCCATGTGTCTTTGTGTGTGTCCGTATGTGTGTCTGTATGTGTGTGCATGTCTGTGTGTGTGTGTGTGTGTGATTTTGGAGCCACGTTTACTTGGCGTCCAGATTATGGGCTTATATTATTCAAGGAAAGCATTTTTCCTTGGCCACAGCCTTTGAAGACTTGGGAAGGTTTTAGCTGCCTAACTCCCTCCAGGGCAGCATCCCACCCCCTGGCGTCCAGACTCAGCTCCGATGAGCTTTTCTAGAACGCTCTGCAGCAACCTGACTTACAGGGCAATTATTTGTGTTTTTCTCTGTAGAAGGGAGATAAAAAAAATTTCAAAAAAATATTTTGAACTGGGGCAGCTGGAAATGGGATGGTTCTGTATTCTGTCCCTGTGGAGGGAATTCTGTCCCTGTGGAAGGAAGGAGAGAGGGCCGAGGGCCCCATGCATCTCTGGATACTGCGCAGTCGGGCTCCTCGCCAGCTGGAGGCGTGGGAGCTGCCGCCACTGCGGTTATGGCGCCCCTCGGGCCCCCGAGAGCGCTCAGAGCAGGGCCGACAGGAACCCATTCTGCCCGCTGTGGCCTGTGCAGCCCACAGGTTCTCCGGGTCTATCCCAGGGCTCTCTGTGGCTTCCAGTCATTTGCAGTGGAAGGGCCTGTGGCTTGGAGAAGAGAATGGATCACGCTAGAAGGATGTTTTAGACCAGGGGACATTGAATGAAACAAACACAAAATGAAACAGGTCCTTCTGTTGAGCCGCTCAGTACCCATGGGCTCAGCCTTTTTAGGGGACCGTGATGCGGACCCTCCGTGGAATTCCGCAGGAATAATTCCCACATGTTACAGCTGTGCCCAAGTTGCATCCTAACCCTGGACAAACCAGGGGGAGGCACCTGGAGGGCGGTGCCCACCGGGCTGGCCCGTGATGCCAGGCAGGCTGTGATGGCGAGAACGCTGGGCCATTCCTCTCGCTCCGCTTCAGGCTGCCTCCCTCCCTGCCTGCTGTGCACCTCTGTCCCACAGGGCACTTCCACAGGGGCTGCCCTCTGAGACCACGGCTGTGAGGTGGAGCCCTAACTCACAGCCCCTGTGAGAAGATGTCAAAACCCAGAGCGGGAGAAGGAGCGGGCACAGCCATCCATGCCCACTCAGGTCCTACCTCGTGCTCGTAAAACACGTCCTCCAGCGACTTCCCCCCACTGCCATCACCCACAGCCTCGAACAAGGGCTTGTAAACCTTAGAAATAGAGGAGAGACTATTTTGTAACAAGTTCCCATCCTATCTAATAAAAGAGTAATATGCAAATTGACCATCACAAGATGGCTGCCCCCATGTGGTCAAAGATGGCTGCCTCAAGATGGCCAGCAAGGGAGGACAGTTGGGAGGGACCCAGGCTGACAGAGGAGGACAGTTCAGGGGGCACCCAGGCCTGTAGGGGAGGGCAGTTGGGGAGGACCAGGCTGGCAGAGGAGGGAAGTTGGAAGGGACCCAGGCTGGCAGAGGATAGTTGTGGGGGACAAAGGCCTGCAGGCGAGAACAGTTGGGGGGACCATCCTGGAAGGGGGAGGGCAGTTAGGGGCAATCAGGCCAGCACAGGAGCAGTTAGGTGTTGATCAGGCTGGCAGAAGAGTGGTTAGGGGCAATCAGCAGGCGAGAGGTCAGGAGCCAGCAGTCCTGGATTGTGAAAGGTATGTCTGGTGGGATCGGGCCTAAATGGGCAGTCGGACATCCCTCAAGGGGTCCCAGATTGGAAAGGGTGCAGGTTGGGCTGAGGGATACCACCCTACCCCCCACTCCCACTCAGTGCACGAATTTTGTGCACCGGCCCCTAGTTTCTTATAAATGCATATGGCTCCTAACAGACAGAAACTGCATCTATTTACAAAGCCTTTTCCCAGAGGACATGCTCTTGTAGCCCCTGGGCCTCCTGAGGAAACATCTAATTTACACGATGCCAGCGGGTGGGATGGTAGCACAGCGTAGCCCATGGCGAGTGCAGACCCACCAGGCCATGGGGCGTGGGAGCTCGTTCCCACACTCACTCTCACTCTGGGGGCAGGAAATGTGTCACCTTAGAGACGACACCGATAAAGCCCATGTGGGACTGCGAGTGCGGGGTGGGAGCCCAGGTTGGGAGAGTCCACGAAGAGCCCTCGGGAGGCAGTAGGTATTGAGAGGTCTGGGCACAGCCTCCGCCTTCTGTCGTCCCCAGAGGCCTCCAGGGAGCCCAGGGAGAGATGGGCAGGCCCTTCAGCTCCGAAGCCCCCTGCAGGGCTGAGTTAGAGGAGCAAGGAGCAGAGGAGTGCCTGGGAGGAGGGGGACCTGAGCTGCAGGATGGCAGGTGGGGCCTCTCCATCCTGCCCCCGGAGCTGGGGCGCACAGCCAGGAGCCACCTGACCTTTCTTAGGTGGCCATTGGGCCCCTCCTCTGCTTACCCCGGCCGCTTCAAAGGATCTCTGGGTCGGCTCTTCCACCTGCTCTGCCGTGAGCTCACGTTCCCAGGACGTGCTGCCCGCTGGTCACAAAGATATCCCTGTGCACCTTACAGCCCTCCGGGAGGGAGGCCCTGCAGGGAGGGTGCGGTGTCCAGGGCCCCCATGAGTGTGGGGAATGGGGTCATGCACGTACCCCGTAGTGGTCCGCGACCCTCTTCATCTGTTCGAAGTCCTCGGCTTGGGCCAGCAGGCGCAGGCCCTCAGGGCAGAGCCGGCCACAGGTCGGGTAGAGGGTCTCCCGGGCGTCTTTGCTCAGTTCGGTGCCGAAGGAGTTGAGGGTGATGATGAAAGCTCGCCTGTCGGCCTCAAACTGAATTTGCAAGAGAGACAGCGTGAGATCCGGCTCCGCTCAGAGCCCCGAGGAAGCTTTGTTTCCGTTTGACTCTGCATCTAGTGGTCGCACAGTCGAGGGTCATGAACGATCTCACAGCCGAGCAGCTGCCCGCAGAGCGGCCACACCCAGGCCCGGCTCCAAACCCACGCGGCTCCCAGGTGCTGGGTGTGACCCGGGCGGCAGCCTGCAGCTCCCCGCCTGGGAGCGGGCATGAGGCTGCGCTGCACGGTGGGTGCCCAGGGACGGAGCAGATGTGCCGGGGAAGGCCTAGCGGCGTCTGAAGAGAAAGTGCACACTGCACCCTCCATGCCTCCCTGGTCAGGCTTCTTCGTGAGGAAGGTCCGTGCTACCCATGGTGAGGCGGGTTATTATTTAGTTTTGCTTGTGTTTTCTTTTTGTTGTTGTTAATCCTCACCAGAGGACACTTTTCCACTGACTTTTAGGGAGAGCGGAAGAGAGGGAAAGACAGAGAGAAACATCGATGTGAGAGAAACACATCGATGGGTTGCCTCCTGCATGAGCCCCAACCAGGGCCCAGGCCAGGGAGGAGCCTGCAGCCAAGGTACAAGCCCTTGACTGGACTTGAACTCAGGACCCTTCAGGCTGCAGACCGACACTCTATCCACTGAGCCACACCAGCGAGGTCGGTGTTGTTTTCAAGTTAATAGCAATAAATCTAACTCTGTAGCTAAGAATTACATGACTCAGAGCAAGTGAGCTCGCTCTCTGGCTCAGTTTCCTCATTTGTGGGGCGATGGGTTTGGCCACGTGGAGGTCGGTAGGTCAAGTGTGCTCACCTGTCTTCTCCGCTGAGCGAAGCACCGGGCAGATGGCCCACGGGGCCTCCAGGTCACCTTGTCTTCTCCCATTGGTCTCCATGTCCTCCTTCTCCCGTCCTCCTCCTCCTCCGACCCTCACCCCAGCCCAGACCAGCTGCTCCTCAGTGCCCGGTGCTGGGAACCCTTCTTGGTACCCGAGCGCTTGCATGGCACATGACCCATCATTTACAACCTGCCTGGGCTTCTCTCCTCTCGAGACCAGACCCTCTGGGGCTGTGCCTGTCCTGTTCAGTTCATTCTGAACGTCCAGTGCCCGACCCGTGGCAGGTGGCAGATGTCCGGGGACCGCCAGAAGGACCTGCGATTCTGTCCCGTCAGCTCTCCTGGGGCAGCCTCCGCTCCCCGCCTCGGAGCGGCCTCACGGCCCCTCCGAAACCCAGACGCCACAGCGAGGAGCCAGGCGGTCAGTCCTCCCACCCTCCCGGCTGGCCAGAGGCCCTGCCGCCTTATCTGGAACCAAAGGCAGCTGCCTCGGGCCCCTGGACAGCACCGGTCCGTCATACTCTCAGGTCTGGCAGGGGTGAGGGAGGATGGGCCAGAGGGCGGTCCACATGGTGCTCAGCGGAGTGGGTTGATGAGCAGGTCCTCAGCGCCTCCTCAGGGTCGGGTGGGGTTTAAGGAACGAAGGGGGCAGGCGACAGGCACAGCTCCAGGCTGGAGAGTGCAGGGCCTGAGGGACAGGAGGCGCACGGAGCAGGGCGGCTCAGCCTGTGCCAGGAAAGGGCCACACCTGAGACCCTCTGCGCAGCCGCGTCTGCGTTCTCCCCGTCTCTGCAGCCTGCACCGCACGAACTCCACTCAGAACCCAGCCTGTTGAAATCCTCCCGGTGTCTGAGGGTCCCACAGACCCGCCTTGTCACAGAAAGCCCTGCTCGTCCCCTCCTGGCGGTGATGTCCTTGGTCCTAGTAGTTGATGACTCCCCTGTGTTCTGCCTGGTTCCCTCCCAGCTGCGGGAGTGAGAAGATGCAATGGGAACTGTAAGAGGCTGACTGTCCATGCCCACCCCCAGGCCCATGTCTGACACCCTGGCTGGAGGGCACCCGGGCAGCGCTTGTGGGCACAGGTATGTCAGATGCCGGGTCCTTTCCCTCACGCCTCCTCACAAACACCCCTTCATCCTGAAACCACAGCCTTTCCTTGTTGTTGAGAAGGAACTACTCTGGGGCATCTTCCAAGTCATTGTCAGCAGCACCCAGTAGAGCTGGGCTGTCAGGCCACCCATTCTTGTCCATTCACATCTGGAGGGAGCAAGGAGCCTGGGGGCCGTGGAAGATAACAGTGGGGAGCAGGGGTGGAGGACAGCATAGGGAGCAGGGGTGGAGGACAGCATAGGGAGCGGGGGTGGGTCGGGGGCCATGGAGGACAGTGACGAGAGCTGGAAGCAGGCTGGGCTTGTCAGCTGTGTACTGACCAGGAGACCAGACCATATTTTCTGGGCTCTTTGTCCCGAGGCATTAGCCACACAGACAGCAGGGGTGCCCTGGACACAAGCTAACTTTCTATATGAAGTCACAGTCTTGAAATTCAGTCAAATGTTCACATGCAAGACCCTCCACCTGTGAGTCTGTGTCCTGTCACATGAGAGAGCATGAGACCACATGCGTGAGAACTTCATAAACTACACAAATAAAGGGGAGGTTACATGATCTAATGCTGCTATAAACGTGGCAAATCTGGTCATATCAAGAAACGTTGTAATCGGCCCAGCTGGTGTGGCTCAGCGGATGAGTGTCGACCTAGGAACCATGGTCACCATTCAATTCCCGGTCAGGGCACGTGCCTGGGTTGTGGGCTCGAGCCCTAGTGTGGGGCTTACAGGAGGCAGCCGATCAATGATTCTCTCCATCATTGATGTTTCTATCTCTCTCTCCCTCTCTCTTCCTCTCTGAGAGCAATAAAAATATATTTTAAAAACATTATAATCGCATGCCCCATGTAACTGATGTTTCTACATACATGTGTGAGGACGGTTACATGCATTTTTGTTTTTATCGCAGCTTGAGATAACCCTAACCTAGCGCCTGTGGGGGTTAAGGCACAGGAAGTGGCTGTGAGAACCTGGACTCAGCAGCCAGTCCCACCGGCCCAGTGACAAGCCTGCGTTCAGTCCTCCGTGGTCCTTGCCACAGAGAGTGTTCTCATAGGGCCCTGGGGCCTGCAGCCCACGCGGTGTGACCCTGCTTATAGCTCGGCCGTCTTGTGGGGAAGGATTGTGCACTTAATGCAGAGGCGGATGAGCATGTAGGAACTGGCACCAGGGGCCAGGATGCCCGAGTTCCCATCCTGACCTCCACTATCTGACATCAGGCCTCTGTGCCTCAGTTGCCCCTTTTGAAAAACAGACAGTAAACTGCTATTTTGAAGTCCAAATGGATCCATGTATGTGACGTGTAGGACAGTATCTGGCACGTACTGAGCGTTGGCTGGTCCCAGGCTGCTGTATACCTTTTGTTTCAATGTGACTCCTCTTCCACTCTTGTTGGTGTAAAGTGTAGGAACCCTTTCTAAGCCATGGGCACTGAGAATGTGGACACCATGTTTGAGCCTGGATGACGTGGCTGCTTAGAGTGAGGCTGGCAGTTAAATTCGTGAGAAGGGCAGCGCTTCATGGGCCACCAGGCCACCGATGCGTGTGATGTGCCCACAAGTCTGGAGAGACGCTCACACTTTCTGTTCCCAGGGGACCGCAGTGTCTCTAGCTGAGACCCTGGAGGATGAGCTGCTTTAGGGGAACCAGTGCCGCCAGGCGCAATCGGGACCGTGCGTTACACCACGTGCCGGGGAAGGTATTCAGCCCCCCCCCCCCCCCCCGCTGTGCCTAAAGGGTAGTTCTTCTCTGGTTTCTCTTGAATTCAGAAGTCATTGATCCATATTCAAGGATCTGCTCACCAATGAAGTCAGAGCAAGAGATACCTAATGATGAAAGGTAGTCTTTGCACAAACATTGTCTTAACGGGTCTTTTCTAAACCCAGAATATATAACAGCACTAAATTCTACCCTGCCCTGGCGGGGCCCAGCTGGTTGGAGCGCTGTCTTGATATGCCACACTCAGGGCTCATGCAAGAGTGAACCAATGAACAAATAGACAAGTGGGACAATTAATGGATGCTTCTCTCTCTCTCTCTCTCTCTCTTTCTCTTTCTCTCTCCCTCCCCCTTCCTCTCTCTCTCTCCAATCAATAAAAATTAAGTTACATATTTATTTTAAGTTATATATTTATTTAAATTATATATTAATTTTTAAGTCTAAGTGTCTGAGGAAGCCAGACAGAGAGCGCCACAGACACAGGCCACGTTGAATGCCAACTGTGCCCAGATGCCTGAGGCCTCCATGTCTGGCTTTCCGAACATTTGCGGTGACATTTGAAACATGAGGCCTCTGGCACAGATGAAATTCCCCTTCGATGACAAGGGAGTTAAGAATCATAACAGCTCCAGTCAGAGAGGCAGAAGCCAGCGCTGAGCGCTGAGCTCTCCCCCGAGGCCCTCCACCAGCGCTGGGTGCACGAGCGGCCTTCGGGGGAGGGGAGCTTCCACAGGAACCGAGTCCCCTCACTGATGGGGAGCTGGGGTCCTTCCGATTCCTGTAGCGTGTAATTGCCATAGCTTACTAAGATTCACTAAATAGACCTTTCTTCATATTATGCAGCAAGCATGATCGCATTGTTATGTGTTATTCTTTTCCAAATCTAAAACAACTCTTCAACGTAGGAAACTTGGAAAATCACTCTTTTTTTTGAATCCTCACCCAAGGATATGTTTTTACTGATGAGAGAGAGAGAGAGAGAGAGAGAGAGAGAGAGAGAGAGAGAGAGAGAGAGAGAGATGTGTTGCCTTTTTTATATGCCCCAACCAGGGATAGAACCCTCAATCTAGGTACATGCCCTGACCCAGAATCAAACCCGCAACCAGTGTCGCCACCCAGGCAGGGCCAGAAAATACCACGTTAACTGCAGGCAGCAAATGACATACAGAGAGTGAAGCGCGGTGCTCACTTCACTTTAGATAAAGGAGCTTCAGTCCGATGATAGAAATGAAACACGCAGAAGCACATGTTTGGCATGTACGCTTCACGGACGCTTTCTCACCTCGAGAATGGGGCACATGACTTCTGCTGTGACGTCACCATGGTCCTTACAGAAGGTATAGAACGCCTCCAGGTAAGACTGGAAGAGAAGAGAGACCATGAGACGACAGGGTGGCCATCCCTCTCGTGGAAATGTCTAGATCGGCTTTTTATGGCTTATTCAGCACTTTCATGCAGTTGAACCCCTTCTCCCAGGGAAGAGGGAGTCACGGGGGAGAAGTGTTTACACCAACGCGTGGCACAGGCTGAAGAAAGAACGCGGCTCTGCTCAGCTCACCTCGTAACCACTTCCCATCGCTTTTCTGCGTGGAGCTTGGGTGACCTCACTGGGCTGTTCTGGCTCCTCAACCGAGAGCGCCAAGCCCTTTCCCAGCTCAGTCCAGACTCCCGCTCTGGTCCGTGCTGACCTTTCCTCTGTCAGGAGGCATGCGGGCAGGTGGAAGGCAGGCCTGGCTGCAGTCACCGCCTGGGCCCGCGCCCACACTGCACTCACTAGGGAACTGCTTCCCACGTGGCCTCACCCCTACCCCCCTGGTCTCGTCTGAGGAGAGGAGCCACCTGTTTAGCCAGGTAGAGTGGTTAGCGCCTCTACGTTGCTTGGACAGGGCCTTCTGCTGGCTGTACCAGGAGCCTCCTGTGGCTCATATTCATAACCAGCACGAGGCCTGAGATGCAGTGCTTCCGGGAGGACCCTGCGCTGCACAGAGAGTGGTGCCACATTCATTCAGCTGCTCTGGGAGGACATCCGAAGGCGCTGTGGTCGGCCAAGTGCAAGGACAGAGCTTACTCAGCGCCGGTTACACAGAGAGGCCTGGACGAGGGCGGCACTGTCCAGTCAGTGGCCAGATTATGCGAGTGGCACTAGGACACCCGCCAGCTGGTCATCTCGGTACGCCGCCCACTGTCAGTAGATTGCAATGTGGGGCAGGTTACTCTCACAGCGTGGAAGACAGAAGTGAGCTCTGCCCAACAGAAGGCGCCCTGTGAATGCTGGCTGTTTCCTGTCCACCTGCCCATCGCCACCTTTACGCTCCCGCCAGGCCTGGCGACACAGAGCAGGGGCTGCGACCTCCTCTCAGCCACCTCCTGCCCGGGAAGCTGACACGCTCGCTCGGAACAGGCCTCACCTCGCTGTGAGGGGCAGGCGGGGACGGAGGGCATCGCGTCCAGCAAGAGCCCGGCCAGGATGGCTTGTGCACTGAAGACAACAGTTACCTTGTACAGCTTGTTGCGCAGAACTTCGACGTTCAGCTCATCGAGTGTGTTCTCAGACATGCAGTCTTGGAAGAACGGTGCTGGGAACAGAAGTCATCACAGGCGGGTTAACGAAAAGCAGGACTGCAAGCGGAGAGTCTCCTGAACGCACCGCTGTGCTCACGAGGAGGACACGGGGCTTCAACCCGCAGGCCTGTCATGCCGACCGCCACGTGGCACTGACGGCCACACGGCAGTGATGGCCACACGGCAGTGATGGTCACACGGCACCGCCGAGACCGCACTGGAAGCACAGGCGCGGCATGCCCAGGCTCACGTGCGCCGTCTCCCGCCACCCATGGTAACACTTACCTTCCATGCCCTTTCTTTGGGCCGAGCACGGAGTTGTACTGATTTACAATTTGTTTCGTTTCAGAACTCTGCGGCGGGTGGGGGGTGGGAGAGAGCCGAGCTGCCCACGTGGTGGTGGGACAGGCTGAGCCGCCTCATACTCGTGGCGTCAGTGCCAGATCCCCCTCCCTCCTGACGACACATTTATTTTCCTCTAAAACTTTTGTCCAAAATGGTGCGTATTTTGCCAAATGATCAGCAGAGCATCGCTACTGTGCAGACTTCCTCACAACAACACGTGTGCCCAGCCCGGTGGCATCGCCGTGCATCAGGGCTGACGGACACCCTGGGCGCCCAACACCCGCTGCCTCTGGAAGCCTGTGCAGACCGGCGACTTAGGGAAGGAGAGGCACCTCGGACAGGGAGGGCTTGACAAGCGACAGGCCTGTCAGGTACTCCCTGGGTCGGGCACAGCGGGTGGCGCTGGAGCTGAGCCGCTCACTCCTGGCACCGCAGGCCCAGGTGACTGCAGGTGCAGGTGCGTCCTGTCTGAGCTGAGGAAGGAGGGCTGGGCTGGATGGCTCCTCAGGCCCCCATCCTAGCACCCTGTCCACAGGTGCTGTGCTCATGGGGACACGGTGACACGTGGGCGTACAGTTCCCAATGGTCCTGACTGCACACGGCAGCGAGCGCCACCCCAAGTTCATACCTAAGGGTGTCTCCACCAGGACCGCGTGGAAGAGGTCAGACGGCGTGTCCGCGATGTTGACGGCCTCCATCTCCGAGAAGCGGCCCAGCGGGTGGCACCTCCCCAGCAGGTCCCGCACGGACTTCTTCTGCAGCGCGCCGCTCAGCAGCAGGATCACGTTGTCGATCATGTAGCCGCACCTGGAGGAAGGCACGGCCGTCGGGAACACGCACCCACGGGAGATGTCGGGCGGTGCTTCCTGGGGAAGGTGCATGACCCCGAGCTGTCCTGTGGCAAAGCCAGGCCCTGGGCTCCCCGCCAGCGGCCTCCTCATCTGGAGGGGCGTCTCCGACCTGGGGCTGGGGACTCACACATGGGAAAGCCCAGGGAGTGGCTTTGCTAAGGGCGATCCCACAGTCCCAGGGCAAGATGTCCCTGTACACGGGACAGTGGAGGAAAAGGAGCAGAACACGACCGGCCCCGCAACCTCTCGTGTGAAAAATCTGCCCGGTTTACGCTCCTACTGAGCCTCAGATTTCTACATCTCTGTGCTTTACCCTAAGTTGCGGTCAATAGAATCCTTTCTGAACTCACCCGTTGCTCTTAGGAGAGGAGGGTTATGGATCCGGGTGTGGTGTGAGACTGGAACGCCCACAGACACGAATCATGTCACCTGTCGCAACATTCGCTCCAAGTCTGACTTATGCCCATTTCATGGCATTGGCTACCATCCTGTTCTGCATCTTGTAGCCCTGGAGTGACTCTTGTGTGGCCATTATTTCATAGAATGTTCCCTTTAAGACTGGTGAACTCCAGGAGGCTTCGTGTTATCTTTTGGGGAATGTGTTCATTAAACTTGAAACCCTGCTGGTTAGCTAGTCTTCATCCATGATACTTGCTTTGACAGATGAAAGGCCTGCCCCGTGTCATATGGAGGCCTCAGGACTGGACAACAAGCAGCTGGCGAACTCCGTGGCCACAGCAGACCATCCCTAAGACCCCATGACTCCCCCCGCACCCCCCTCAGGACTGAGCGAGAGGGTTCCCTCCACCTGAGAAACTGGGTTTGAAGCATGGAACCCCATTCTTGGCGGCAATTCGGTGCCAGGACAGGACAATGTGTGTCTGCCAGGTCACACTTGTCCTTGTGGGAGGTATATACAGAGACAGGGACATACATGCAGAATCAGGAGTCATCTTTCATGGGAAGGCCTGTGTGTGTGAAGTACATTTGGTCCATGTTAAGTAATTTCATTCCCAGTGAACTTCTTCTGTAAAATGTGCCCCTCTACCGTAACAACAGGAGGGCCGAGCTCGCCTCGATGACATTGCAAACGTGTCTTTTTGCTCCAGTTTGTTCAATCCAATGCCAACTCTACAGCTCGCCCGGGACAACTGCCTTTGGGTCAGATTTGCTAAATAGCCTGTTGAGAGCTAGAGTCTCCCCATAGCCCTGGCTGGCGTGGTTACAGGTTCGATTCCCAGTCAGGGCACATGGCCAGGTTGTGGGCTCCATTCCTGGTAGGGAACATGCAGGAGGCAGCAGATCAATAATTCTCACTCACATTAATGTTTTCTTCTCTCACTTCCTCTTTATCTTTAAAAATCAATTTTAAAAAGTCTTGAATAAAAAGAATATCTTCAGAAATATTCTGCTCCCTCCTGAAATTTGACATTTTCTTACATCCCTGAACTTTTCCTTTTTAAATAGAGAAAAGTGAAAATTAAAATAATCATAGAAAGTCATTCATT
This sequence comes from Murina feae, assembly GCA_004026665.1. Taxonomy (NCBI): domain Eukaryota; kingdom Metazoa; phylum Chordata; class Mammalia; order Chiroptera; family Vespertilionidae; genus Murina; species Murina feae. Next base: position 23,916 of record PVJC01007371.1, on the reverse strand, counting down.
TTGTTCTCACACTCATTTTTTTTTTCCTCTAGCAAAAGAAAACAATGAAAAATTCCTCAGAAGAACAGCATATTTAGAACAAGAGTGTGGAGCATCATTCACCCCAAATTCCTGGGAGCACCCCCCAAACTTCTAGAAGCACCCCCTAAATCCTGGGAGCACCCTCCCCCGAATCCTGGGAGCATCCCCCCAATCCTGGTGGCTCTGAAAGGGCCAGGGAACCTTCCCCTCACAGCTCAGACTCCCTACAGTGGGGGTGTTCCGGGGGCGTTAGGGTGAAAAGCGCTGCCAAGCACTGCCCTGTCCTGCACCAGCTTCTGCCCTGCTTTCTCAGGACGCTCGCTCCCCTCCCCGACTGCGAGCCGCGGAGACCCCTCCCCGCCTCCCAGACCACACTCCCAGGCCATGTTTCTCATTAAGCGCTCAAAGTGTCTCTGGCTAGAAGTGACTTTTTCTCTCTGCACTTTTCTATTTATCCCAGGGAGAAATGCATCTTCGATATATATTGGTATTAGCAACGGTGAACAAGAGCACCAGTTAGCTCATCCACTCACAAATATTCACTACCTATCTGAGGAGGTAAGCACTAATCCCACTGCTGTGCAGCCCTCTGCTTGTGGGCAAGTCACTTGACACGTTCATCTCAAATGCAGTTGCTTAGAGAGAACGCCTACCGTTCTCCTACCCTTGAAGACGGGTTTTTGTTCAGTACCTATTTGTGGCCTCCAAGAGTCCTGAACACGAACGCGATGACGCTTTTCAATTGGTTACTCATCTTCTCTCTGTGGGGACAGTCAGGTTAACTCTGATGCCCGCTGGGCAAGCAGAAGTGAAGGAGCTGACTGCGGCCTGGCACCTGCCCCCGAGCACTTACTGGGGACATTGCTGCTTCATTCTTGCCTTTTCTACCTTTTTCCATTGAGGAGATTGTTCCAAGGTGGCCCTTTCCTGGCCACATTTGTGAACATTAGGTGACTCATAGGAAATATCAACAAGCAATTCTTCGTGCAGTCAGAGGGGTAAGTGTGGGGTGCTGACCGTTACCTGCTCTGCACCCGTCGGGACCAGTGGAGGCAGCTCTCACCTGCCTCACTCAAGACACCAGTCGTGACAGGTTTGAGAGAGTCGTATTTCTTATGGCCAGGAGAGAACAAACAGCCGAGAGGACAGGAGAGAAGCAAGAATGGAGAGCAATGTACAGGTATCTGTCAAAATAAAAAATTGCATAACTGTTGACAAAGCAATTTCACTTCTGGGAATCCATCCCAAAGGAATTCTGGCACAAGAAAGCCCAGTATGTGTACAATGAGTCTGTTGCAGCATTAAATGAAATAGCAAAGAAATGAAAAGACCTAGCTGGGCAAAGGCCAACGATTAAATAAGTGATGGCACATCCCACACCATGGAGTACAATATGTGCCTTGAATAAGAGAGCTCTGTACAATCTATGTAGAAAATTCTTCATAGAGTACATTAAAAAGACAAATTGAATTATGTACTACATATAATATGAACTCCCTGTTCTAAACAATGAAACCTACTATCTAATCTAATAAAAGAGAAACATGCAAATTGACTACATCTCCGCTACATCCCCAAGCCATGCCTACTATAGAGCGACTCCAAGAGGTCTGAATGCAAATTAACCCAACCAAGATGGTGGCTGGCAGCCTCAGAGCTGAAGCAAGCAGGAGGCTTGGTTGCCCTGGCGATGGAGGAAGCCAAGCTTCCTGCCTGCCCTGGCTGGCTATGGCCTCCGCTCAAGGCAACAAAGTTTCAGTTAGAGTAGATAAACCCTTGGGAGCTTGGGTCGCTGGGAGCTATGGCCAGCCTTCAAACAGCTATCAGCCCCTCACCTAGGATGGCCACACCCTCATGGGGTGAGGGTCCTTGCTGGGGGGCTTGGCCAGCCTGCAAACAGCCATCAGCCCCTCACCCAGGCTGGCCAGGCACCCCAGCAGGATCCCCACTCTAATCCGGGACACCCTTCAGGGCAAACCAGCTGGCCCCCACCCATGTACCAGGCCTCTATCCCATATAATAAAAGGGTAATATGCAAATTGACCCTAACAGCAGAACCACTGGGAATGACTGGTCACTATGACATACACTGACCACCAGAGGCAGATGCTCAAGGCAGGAGCTGCCCCTGGTGGTCAGTACATTCCCACAGGGGGAGCTCTGCTCAGCCACAAGCCAGGCTAACGACTGCCAGTACAGCGGTGGTGGTGGGAGCCTCTCCTGCCTCCTCAGCAGCACTAAGGATGTCTGACTGCAGCTTAGGCTTGCAAGTGGACATCCCCAAGGACTCCCAGGCTGCCAGAGGGATGTCTGACTGCTAGCTTAGGCCCAGTCCCCCCGGGGGAGTGGGCCTAAGCCAGCAGGTGGACATCCCCGAGGGGTCCCAGACTGTGAGAGGGCACAGGCAAGGCTGAGAAACCTCCCACCCCCTGCGAGTGCACAAATTTTTGTGCACTGGACCTCTAGTCTGTATTATAAAAGCCTAAGTGACTATTACGGCAGAACGACAAGAATGACCAGTCGCTTTGATGCACACTGACCACCAGGGGTCAGATGCTCAATGCAGGAGCTATACCCTGGTTGTCAGTGTGCTCCCACAGGGGGAGCACTACTCAGCCAGAAGCTGGGCTCACGTTTGGTGAGTGCAGGGGTGGTGGCGGGAGCTTCTCCCGCCTCAGTGGCTAAGGAGCAGTGGGCCTAGCAGTAAGGAGCAGCATGCAAGCTGGCTGTAAGGAGCTAGGGGTCCCGGACTTCTAAAGGGAAGTCCTACTGCTGGCGTAGGCCTGCTTCCTGTAGGGAGCAGGCCTAAGCCAGTAGGTGGACATCCCATGAGGGGTCCTGGACTGTGAGATGGTGCAGGTTGGGGAGAGGGACCCCGCACCAGTGCACAAATTTTGTGCACCAGGACTCTAGTCTCTTTATATAAAACCTTAATATGCAAAGAGACCGAACAGTGGAACAACCAAACACCAGGAATTGCGTGTGGAACATGGTGGGCATTGGCAGCAGACAGCAGAGCAGGGAACATGGTAAGCGTTGGCTGTGGAGGGATGGTAGAGCAGGTGAGCGGGAGTGCCAGACCAAGGTCGGGCTCTGGTGGCTGTCATTGGAGTGAGCCTCTGGTGGTTACTGAAAATTTTCTCCCACATGCTGTAGTCCCACCCTGCTTGCACCCGCTGCTGGCGCCTAGTGCCAGTCCTGATTGCTTGGCACCATCAGCAGGTGTGAGCGATGACTGCTGGCCCCGATTGCCACTGAGGGCTTCTCCACCTCCCCTTGCTCCTGAGGGTGTCAAGGCAGTAGCTACTGCTTGCACCCACTGACAGTGCCAGCCCCACTCACACCTGCTGCTGGAGCCGGCCCCAATTGCTCTGTGCTGCCAGCGTGTGGGAGCAGTGACAGACAGGGGACTGGGGGCACAGTGTACTTTTTGAGAGTTGGGTTTTTTTTAATGTATTAGGGTGACATTGGTTTAGTAAAATTACATAGCTTGCAGGTGTACAATTCTAAAATATATGTAATAAACTTATGAGTGGTTACCTCTGGTCTCTGGTCTTTGGGAAAGGGTACTGATGTACAGTCCTTATTGTTTCCTTATTTCTAAAATGCCAGTAATATTAGTGCCACCTGATAGGCTGTTGTGCTGTTGTGGACATTAAATAAATTTAATAGCCTGACCAGCATGGCTCAATAGTTGAGTATTGACCTATGAACCAGGAGGTCACAGCTGGATTCCGGTCAGGGCACATGCCTGGGTTTCAGTCTCGATCCCCTCAGATGGCATGCAGAAGGCAGCCAATCAATAATTCTCTCTCATCATTGATGTTTCTATCTCTCTCTCCCTCCCTCCCTTCCTCTCTGAATCAATAAAAAAAATATTAAAAAATAAAAATAATTAAATTTAATAGCCCTGGCCGGTTTTTGCTCTGTGGTTAGAGTGCTGGCTCTCACACCGCAGGATCGTAGGTTCAATCCCCAACCCTGTTCAGGTGCATTCAGGATGCATTCATGATATGTCTCTCTCACATCAATGTTTTTTTCTCTCTCCCCACTTCTCCTTCCCTTCCTTCTACTCTCTCTAAAAATCAATGAAAAATATATCCTTGGGTGAGGATTAACAAAAAGTAATACATTTAATGATTATGAGAATGCTGGTTTATAAAAAGCACTACATAAGTTAAAACAAAACAAAAAAACTCACAGACACAGACAACGGCATGGTGATCACCAGAGGGGAGGCGTGTGAGGGGCAGTAGAAGAAGATAAAGAGGGATAAATGGCGATGGAAGGAGGCTTGACTGGGGTGGTGAACACACAATACAGCATACAGATGATATAGTTTAGAATTGTACCCCTGCAAGCTATTTCATTTTATTAAACAAATGTCACCCCAATACATTAAAAAAAAACCCAGCTCTCAAAAAGTACACGTTCAGGGAAGGTCAATGAGGGGGAAAAAGGAGATATATGTACTACTATCTATAATACTTTAAACAATAAAATAAATTTTTTTTAAGTACACATTCTTCTTTTTTCATTAGAAAGAGAAAGCCAACAGCCCAGCTGGTGTGGCTCAGAGGCTGAGTATTGACCTATGAACTAGGAGATCTCAGTTCGATTCCCCATCAGGGCACATGCCTGCCTTGTGGTCTATCTGTGGGGGGTGTGCAGGAGGCAGCTGTTCAATGACGCTCTCTCATCATTGATGTTTATCTCTCTGTCCCTCTACTTTTCTCTCTGAAATCAATGGCAATATATTTTAAAAAATAAGTGAAAAGGATAAAGACAACAAGATAAAATGAGGGCCACCTGGCTCAGCAGCAGGGTCCAGGGGGCCCCCAATCTCTCCGGAAGAGCTGAGGGAGGTGCAGCCCTCTGGAGAAGGGGTTACTGTGGTCAGTCATGCCCCCTGGTGGTCGATGGATGCCTAACCAGAAAGGTGAGGGAGAGCAAGGGAAGATCTTACAACCCACTCAGGGACCTGCTGTAGAGAGGGCAATCTACACTCTTCCACACCTGCGACATTCAACCAACATTCTAACATCCTAAACCCTCCCACACAAATTTTACTGATGTCACGTGGCATCAGCCACCCAATGGCAGCACTCGCTGTGGGACTGGCCTCTGGTCTTTACCCCGAACATATTGGCTGAGAAATCGCCAACACACCGGGGCTGCATAAAGTATGAAATTCCGAGTTGTCTGGGAGGGTTTCTCTAGCTCTGTAAGGTGCTGCTGATTACAGGAGTGAGCATGGATTCCAGACACCCAGCGGCCATGCTGCCTGTGGATCCCAGACAGGGACACAAAGAGGCAGCCAGTCGGGGGCGAGGGAGATTTTCATTTATGCCTTTCTGAGCCTGTCTAGGGCATGTGCCCTGACTGGGAATCCAGGTGTGACCTCCTGGTTCATAGCTTGATGCTCAACCACTGAGCCACACCGGCCTGGCTCAGCATTTTTTAGAAGAAGGGCCTTTGCATTGAAAGACTGTGGCCACTGGTGACAGAGAAGGATAGACACAGACACTCCTAACTGCACTGGGCTCCGATCTGTCACGACGGGACCGGGAAGGGCAGCTGTGGCCTGAAGAACAATCTGTGATGTTTCAGTGCCACCACAAGTGACCCCCAATGTCACATGGTGTTACTGCCGGTCCCAGCAGCGCACACTTGCACCATCAGCTCCACTGGGTGTTTGAAAAAAGAAAATGGAAAAAAAGCTCTATCCGAGGAGGTGGGGCACCACCACAGTCATGCTGTTAACACTGAAGTCTGTTTTCTCACAGGGGGATGCGGCCCCTGAGCCCCGTGGTTGCTGAGGTTGGGACGCACTCGCACATGCGAGCAGCAGGAAAGGCCTAGAACCCCGCCCGCCCGCGCACGGGCAGGGCCCGCAGGGCTCCCGCTGCCACTCACGTCATGTAGGTGAAGAAGGTGCTCAGCGGCTCCAGGGAGTGATTCCGGAAATACTCAAACTCTCCGCACAGCTTCCTCCTCATCTCCGTGTCGATTTTGGACACAGTGAGAGGGTTCGTGTGATTAGCCAAGAAGTTGCCGTAATCGGTGGTCTGCAGGTGAACTTTCAGATCTGGAATCCAATGAGACCCCGCGCGGTTAGCGTGAACACACACGAGCAGCCTTTGCAATCGCCCCTGAGCTTAAGCAAGCATTCTGCGGACGGACGTTCATCATTATTACCTTACAGCCGCAGCTGCGGGCTATTGTGACTTAGACCAGTGGATTTCTCTAAAGCAACCAACAGCTCAGTACCGATCTGGGTGTTCTGGTGCAACACACACGTTCAGTGACCTGACCTAAGCGACCAGGACTCTCAGCGCAGCTGGAGAACACTGACGACCACCCGGTGCAGAGATGGCGAGGAGCCTTCCGGAGCCGGGAGCCGGTTTACGCGCTGGAAATAGCTGCTCGGCAAACAGTTGAGAAGGAAATGGAGGTCCAGCCCAATGTGGTGGAAAGAGACGTTCCTCCATGCCATAGGCCAGCGGTGCAGGAGGCGGCACCCCGTTACAGATGAGGATACCGCCTGGGACTAAAGGGTGCCATTAGCCGGGCAGAGCTCCAACCAGGGTCTCCTGACCCTAAAATCAACCGTTTCCTCAGGCCCAGGCCAGCGGCTTTGATCAAATGTTCTTGGCTGCCAGGTTATTGAACTAAATTCACTTGCTGTTGCTTCCTCCTCAGCAAGTCGTGTTTGTCAGCCTCCTTCCTTTTGTTAATGCTGACCTCGCCCTCGCCAGGACCCCCTAGCTTCCCCCAGATTTGCCCATTATGACAGATCCTTCAACATTGAAACAGTAGTTACCAGTGACTCAGGGCTTAGTATGCTAAGCGTGTATAAGCTCACTTAATGGCAAGCCTCGGAGGTGGGAATGATGTTCGCAGATAAGAAGGCTGATGCTTAGAGAGGTTAATAATTGGCTCAATGTCACAATGATAAACGAATTCTAAGCCAGGCTTATCTGACTCCAGAGGCACTTAATATCTGTGTTTCATTGCCAACCTGTTCAATTAGGTTATCCGTTGTTCTGCGCAGCCTGAATTCTCAGCAGAATTATTTGCTCCCACTCGTCTGAATTTCCAAGTTCCCTGAGGACACGTCTAGCACAGCACCTGTCACAAGGCGTGTTGATCCCACAGGCCGGTACGCAGCGCAGCCAGCACCCATGCTGAAGTGTTATTAAGTGTCTGAGCACCAGAGACACCTTGGCACCATCTAGCACACAACCGGGCTTCTACCGCGTCCTGCAGCGCATGGCCCTTCACTCAGCGTTGATGAGACACCTACTGAGCGCGGGCTCCTCATCCCCAAGGAAATGATGGGGGACGAGGCACCACAAACAGAGGGTCCGACTGCCAGCTAAGTTCAGCGATTGACACCAGGACCCTGACTGATGGGGACACAGCGGGCCAGGTCCACAGGGACAGGAACGTGCCTTGGAGGCCTCTACGCCCGGGGCACCTCCGTGTCCGCAGGAGCGAGAGAAAGGGCGCTGCGTATGGCCGGCCACCACAGCCCTTTGTCTCCAGAGCTTCGGGAGAGAAGGGGAGCGAGAAACGAGCCAGGGAACGAGCAGGGGTGCTCCAAGCAGGGCTGGGCAGGGCACCTCTATCCTGAGGACACAGGAAGCCACGGTGGGCGCGGCTGGTGGGGGTGGCGAAAGGGAGGCAGCAGTGACTCTTCAACGTGCTATTCTGTTCAGCGGCCAGGACCCTCCTCGGGGGCTGGAGGAGGTTACGCGTTAGGAATGCTGCTTGTCTGGCTGCAGAATTTACTTGCTCACTTACCTATTTAATTAGCTTAATTTAAAAATACACTTTATTTGGCCATGTCTCATTTGTCTTTTATTTCAGGTCTTCATATAATTTGACAGTTTGCGTGCTCCGTGTGTCGGCCAACAGAAGGGACACAGGACATTTCTGTAGAAACCGTGACATTTGCTCATGTGACATGTGTGGATGAAAGGGGCTATATGCTAACCTGCCAGTTCAGGGGAGACCTGCGTGGCGGCTGTGCAAGCTCAAAGAGCTAAAATAACCACAAAAGATGGTCTGAAAATTAAATATTTAACTACAAACAGGTTATGGCGGGTAGTCAAGTCCTAGGCCGGTATTTTCCCTGACAAAGATTAACTTAGATTTGTCTTTTTGCCTCTAAGATAAGATATCTGCAAGATGTCTAGGTAACTTGTAACTTCCTTCCCCACCCCCACCCCCCCAGGGCACAACAAATGGCACCAGGACATTCCCTCCTTGTTATAGTTATCCAGTTAATTGCCAACTGTTTACTATGTTAAACTGTCCTGTCCATCTGTGTAAAAGAAGCATATGTCCATCATTTCACTTTTTACCCTATCCCAGAGGTCTCCCCGCTTTGCTTTATCCCACCTCCTAATCTATCACCAATGGATTTCCTGTAACCCACCTATGTCCCTTCCTTTGATCGCAACGTATAAATGCAGATGTAACCCGCCATTCTCCGGAGCATTATCTCAATTCATTGAGGTTCTGCTTCCTGGCATATGTGGACAGTTTGGCTCAAATATACTCATAAAATTCTTTACAGGTCTGAATGCTTTTTGCGTTAACACGTTTCCTTTAAGAAAAACAACTCGCAAACCTTCGGGCCATCAGGGAGACCCTGAAACTAAATGCCTCTCAGAGCTCGACGGATGCCACGATGGCCCAGCACACGCACTCAGATTCTCAGAGCATTTTAGGACTCACACGCCTGCCAACAATGACCGCACTGCTTTCATGCAGGTGTGTAATTTCTAAACGGCTTCCTTAGTCATGTCCCAAGTGCTCACCAAGTAGGGACGTGATGGATCAGACTCGCTGGGAAGCAATTTGGGATAAACAGGCTTCTTTTTTAAAGCTTTACTATGCATTTTAACTTTAGATGGGCTACTTGCAAAATTACAGCAAGAAGAGGGACCAGCACAGTTGTGCTTTCTTCCTCTCCCAGGTCCCGGTTTCCCGTTTTGTAGCTCTCACTTTCACCTTCCAGGGTTCACAGCTTTGCCACCATGGCTCTTGTACCTAAGGGGACTTGGTGTTTGCATTAGCCATCCTCCAACAATAGCTTCTCCAGTTCTGAGACCTGGGGTGGCTCTATCTCAGGGTCAAGAAGTTCTTTCAGGAAGCAGCATGAGTTCTTGAATCCAGGTGACGTCCCCCAGTGCCTCCAGCCTGAGGACAGTGCCCAGGGACGCACAGGGCTCTTGGAAATTCACGGCTTCTTCACCCAGAGAAGCTGTGCAGCAAGTGGAAGGTTTTTTTCTTTTTCATACAAATGAGAACATGAAAAATGTCCAAACTGTGGGATCACTATCAATTAAATCAGATTATTACATCCCAAACAGCAATAGAAAAAAAAAGGCCTCGATTAGGCTCTCATAACAAATATCAGAGCATGGACACAGAGGAGAATGTGTGTGTGTGTGCGTGCGGGGGCTTACAGGTGTGCAGGCATGTGCAGGGATGTGTAAGTGTGCACACATGTGTGCAGGCGTGGGCAGGGGCATGGAGGTTAAAGGTCACAGTGGAAAATGGGTCTCCAGGCTCAGTCCCTGAGTCAGGGAATTGCCTGGTCACTAGTGAGACCAGGGCTGCGTGGTCTATTAATTTACTGGGCAGATCAGCTTTAGAAAATGGAGTTTGTTATCTGTGTTCTGGCAGCTTCCTGTTTGGATCTCACTAAGTGTGCAGACTCACTAAGGGCTCGCCAGGTGGGCGAGGCCGAGGCAGCCGCTCCAGGGGCACCTGTGCAGGGTGCCCTCTGCTCAGGCCCTGCGGCCCCCCACCCTCTGCAGTGTCCTCCTCGACAAATGGGTATAGAGCCCATGCTGTGGGCTTGTGGTGAGGATTACACCAGATGGCGGTGAGGAGCCAGCGTGTAGAAGCCCCCGTAATATTAATTCCTTTTTCTTCTCACTTGTAGCCTCTACACTCAAACTAATCTGACTCAGTTGGCTAAGGACTGTGGTTTCTACTCTCTAAACCAGATTTTTTCCAACCAAAAATTTGGAACTGACCATCATGTCTTGCAATTACTCTGATTTTAATATGTACATCAATGTCCATAAAACCTGACTTCTTCCCTGTGTTAGCTCATTTACTGCTGCTTACAGTGATGAAGTGTCATCCTTTTTGGTGTCTTATCACCCACCCCACATCGCCTGCATTTCTGTGATGGCCTCTGAGTCCCACCCTCCACCTGTGATTCAGAACCCGGGCGGCCGCCCATCCCTGTGGCCGCCTCCTAATGGACTCTTCGCAGACAGGATGGTTTTAACAGACATTGTCTCTTAACCTTAACAATACCCCCATCTCATAGGCCCTTTGACATAGGGGAACGGAGGCCAGAGAAATTAAATCAGATTATTATATCCCAAATAGCAATAGAAAAAAGGCCTCAGTTAGGCTCTCATAGTGTCAAGCAGCAAGTATTTGACTCTCCTTCAGCATCTCGAAGCCCCGAAATCAGACCTTCAAGGCCCTTCCACTTTTCCAGCCCTAATTCCAGCCTCATCTCCAGGCAGGCCAGTCTCGGCAGCTGGCTCCGCCCGACCACACGCTTTCGTTTCCTTCTCAGTAATTCGTTAACTTCCCTGCGGGCCCCGAATGGCTCCCCAGCTCCACTCCCCCCCCCACCTTCTCACTGGCATTTTCCAACCGACTGTCCCCCAAATTTGGAATCATATCTCACACACCACTAACCATAACCATGAAATGGGAAGCATTATTTCAGCAATTCAAGAGTCTAGCAGAGACTAATTCTTGTTGTAGATGCACTGCAGTTCAGGTCCTCAGGGAGCCCCAGGAATTCTTACGATTTAATTTACAAAACATCCTCAGATATCTGTGATCGCCCTGGCAACCAGACGTAGGCCAGGGATAGTATTTTCTTCTCTAGCATAAAAGCCCTTTTAGGGCATGGACTATACTTCTAAAGTTTTTAAAAATTATTTATCTATTAAAGAGAGAGAGAGAGAGAGAGAGAGAGAGAGAGAGAGAGAGAGATATTTGTTCCACTTGTTTATGCATCATTGGTTGATTCTTGTATGTGCCCTGACCAGGGATAGAACCCACAACCTTGGCCTATCTGAGGATGCTCTAACCCACTGAACAACCCAACCAGGGCAAGGACATCCCTGTTCTACCTGCACTTCCTTGGCTGCAGGGAGAAGGAGCTTACTAGGGGGTATAGACCTAACTGCCACGAGAAGGCACCGCTGTGAGATTTAACCTGCTCCTCACCACCCCTTCCACACAGTTCAGGACCGCGTGTCCTGTGACGGCCGGCCTCTCACCACACCTGTTTATTTTAGAAGAGACTTTGTTAGTAAATTCCAGAGCTCTGAAGCGCTCATTGTACCGCCTTGTCTTTTTTGAAGGGGAAAGGGTGTTTACAAGTCTTATGTAACCGTCTTAATTTAATAATCAGAGGACAACAGCGCTGCCGTGGAAAGCCGGAGGAGCTCCTGTGCAGCTGGGTCAGGGGAGCAGCCGCCTGACAGGCCGTGGACTGCGGTCCGGCCTCTGACCACCCAAGAGCCGCGCCGTGGAGCCAGCAGAGGCCACGGGCCTGGCCTGGGCCAGGGAAGTGACATCCAATACGGACAAGAGGGTCCTCTACTCTTCGCCATTGCTATTGGGTTCAAGTCTCTCATAAAGAACGCAGCTCCAAGCAGACCAGCCCCGCTTCCCTCTCCTGCCCCTGGAGGGGCTGAGTCAGAGGCCCCGTGGCGACTCAGCTCCCTGTCACTCAGGGGCAGCCTGGAACAGATGAGTGCCCGGGCCACACGCACACAGTTGTGCACAAATATGAACCAGGACTTTGCAAGGCTTGTCTGGACTATCTTCCTTTCCTCTCCTATGAACCCACCGGAAACTTTATGTGCTCCTTGCAAGTGGTTTGAAAACAATATGCTGAGGCCTGGCCATGTGGCTCAGTGGTTGAGCATGGACCTATGAACCAGGAGGTCAAGGTTCGATTCCCAGCCCGGGTAGAAGGCTCCATCCCCAATAGGGGGTGTGAAGGAGGCAGCCAATTGATGTTTTTTTTCTCTCTCTCACTCTATCTCTCTCTCTCCCTTCCTCTGAAATCAATAAAAAACAATATGCTTTTATCAGGACACTTCTTTTTTAAAGATTAGCGAACTTATTTTTGCCAAGTTAGTTTTTCTTTTCTAGAAAGTGTCTGCGTCAGCACACAGTACTCTTGTGATGCTGTTACCCCCGCTCTTGTCTATCCACCATTTTATGGTGCATATTGTGTGCAAAAGCAAACAAATCCCAAAGTCCTTAACTTCTATCCCATAGGGCGGGTGCAGGTGGCTCAGATGCAATGGTTCACTGCCGTTCACATTACTCATAACCAACAGCCTGTGACATGAGCAGGAGGGCACAGCTTCTATGTCCAATGGAGCTGGTCATGGACCCTAACCCAGCTCAGAGGCAGACATTCTAGGGAACAACGGACTCAGACCTCCCGTCCTCTGTCCGAGGATGGCAGGAGGGTTAGGTTAGTCAGGGCCGCTGGTCCTTGGCTCCTAGCCCGGGACGTGAGACCCTTATCGTGTGTAGGCTGATCTTCTCAGCACTCATGACCCACAGTTTCATGATCATGTGATATTCCTGGGAGCTGCAGAGAGTCGATTGGCATGGATGCAAACAAAGTTGTGCCAAAATGGTGGGAAATATATTATTAAGAGGAAAGACAGAGAGACACATGAGACACAAAGACAAGAGGCCACGGAGGACGGACAGGTCCTCACATGGGACTCTAGGATGACCTTGGGCCCTTCCCCGACCCCAGGTGGGTGTTCTGTGTGTGCACCGTGCGCATTTGACTAAGAAGGTTCGTTCTTCAGGTCCGTCTCCCCCAGCTGAAGCCGAGGGCGGTTCCTCTTGGCATTCTTTATGAGCTGCCTATGCCTAGCTGTGTATCCTGAAGACATTTCTGTATTTGAGTTTAAATTTCGCATTTCTTAGCCCATTTGAAAGTTTGACTGAAAACTAAATGGAATTTATTCAAATGACTTCTCTCAGAAGCTCTCATTCTGCCATGCCCATTAATTTTTTTCTACTTCAATTTATGCAGGTTTTCGGTACATGAGACCCCTCTGTCCCCCCACTCCTCATGTAACATGCTGCCGTGACTAGGAGCTGGGATTGTGTTACTGTTTAGTCAACAGCATTAGTTAGCGTCTGAAAGCTTTTCCCGGCTGTTTCCTTCTCCAGTGAAAGGAGGTGGTGCATCTCTCCTGTGCGGCTGGGCCTCCACCGGCTACGACTGGTCAGACCATCCACAAGTGACCGACTTCAGGCCCCTCAGCCCCCCCTGAGCCGCCTGCAAAGTCACCTTCACCTTCTTCCGCTTTGCTTTTGCAGTCTGGATCCTTGCAGTTTTCTTGCTTTTTCTAGAATAATCTGGAAGCTTTAAAGCACCTTCTTATGAGCACATCCATACTGATTTTATAAGTATGTTTAGAAATGAGTGAGTAGCTGTTTTTAAGAATAAAAATACTGTACCATGTGATGTTTTTGGTAAGGTTTTGAAAATATTGTAGCTTGGAGATATTCTCCGGAGATGGAGACTGGCAGGTGTCAAAGGGCAGAAAGCTTCGGTTTCACAGGAGGAGCAAGTCGTGGGGATCTACAGTGCAGCACGGAGCCTGTCGTGAACACCTCCAATAATAATAGTCAGAACAGTGATGATGATGAGGGGGGAGCGCGCGGAGGGAGGGGCAGGTCTGCGGCATAGGAGGGTGGTCTCACAGGCGGACACTAATCTCTAAGCTCACCGAGTTGTCAACAACAAACATGCACAGCTCTCCATGCCGACCAGACCTCAATCCACTGGCTTCAAAACACAGATAACTTCCAGGGGTCGAGTGCTCCCCGGTCCTGACAACATTCTCCCGCGTACAACTCATTTCTTTCTTCAAACAGCAGGCAAAGCGGCGTGACCATCGCACTTGATGGACGAGAGCCCAGGTCTCCACGGGCACCTGTAGGCCGGACCGTGCCGCTGGCTCACCTCAGGCCTCTGTGCTGTTTGTAAGCAGCAGAGACAAACCCCAGGAAACCCGCCTGTCAGCGAAGCTGGGAAACTGCCATGCTCTGGACCGAGGCTCTTAGTATTTTTGTTGTTTTTTTCGCCATAGATCCCTGGGCAATTTGGGGATGTCTTTATCCAAATAATACCTACAGATACGCAGAATGAAACCAGGTAGGAGCTCAAAGGAAACCAAATACCTTGCAGCACAGTTACCAGGGTACAGGAAGGTGCACGCACTGTGCTCCTGCTAGAGGCTAGCAGCTGGACGCTGGAGACCAGGGCTGAAGGGGAGGGCAGTATCCGCGTGGTTTTGAAACAGCGACAACAGTGGGGTTTCAAACTCCTGCAGAACTGCCAGCATCTCAAAGCTTTGACTTTCTACTGGTGACAAAGCCCCGACGTTCATAATGGAAGTGCACACTTCACGCACAGAATCCCAATCAACTGTCTCCTGGTCCGAGCTCATGGACCCCTGAGGTCCGGGCCCTGGAGGAAGACCCTGCTCTGGGCTCCCGGCTGGGACCCGCCCTCCCCTGTGACCACATGCAGCAGCCCCTCCCGCATCAGCTCACCTTCCAGGGTCTCGCACTGGACCAGGTTGAGGTAGTCCTGCTGGGTCAGGAGGCCGGCCTTGCAGCCTCGCACCAGCCCCTCCAGGTAGCCATGGTCCACATTGAAGCACAGCTCGGCGCTTCCCAGCATGCGGACGGTGCGAGGTCAGGTCAGTGGGTCTGGCGGGAGCAGGGTCCTGGGACCTGGAGCCTCTAGGTCTGGAAAGAACACTGGCTGCACAGGAGTCACTGGGAAGCTGCCTGTCAGCTGACAGTCGGGTCTTTGTGACTAGTTTTCTCCAGTGTCAGTGGCTTTGAGCAGAGGGCTCAGTGGTGTTATGGCAACAGTGAATAAGCTCGATGACCCATCAGCCCAGGAGGCCCCCCCACCCAGGGGCAGGAGGTGAGGGGGCGGGGCGGGCTCCAGTGCCCAGAGCCCCTGCCTGCCCCAGCTTTGCCAGGGAAGGAGAAACACCTGAGTGTTTTGTAAATACCCCTCCTCCCTGCAGAGCTGTGGAATGTAAACCACATCTGTCCTCATGTCTTCAGGACTAGCAATGTGAAGAAAGAGAGGGTCTTTTTAAAAACTGATTTTAGAGAGAAAGGGAGAGGTTAAAACATCAATGATGAGAGAGAATCGTTGATTGGCTGCCTCTTGCACGCCCTCCACTGGGGATCGAGCCCACAACCTGGGCATGTGCCCTGGCAGGGAACTGAACTGTGACCTCCTGCTTCATAGGTTGCTGCCCAACCACTGAGCAACACCAGCCAGGTGAGGGCCTTTATTTACAAAAAAAATCCTCACCTAAGGAATAAGGATACTTAGTTTTCCCATTGATTTTTAGCGAGTGGGGGGTGGGGGAGAGAAAGAGAGAGAAACATCTATGTATTTGAGAGAGACACAACGATTGGTTGCCTGCCATGCCTGCCCCAACGAAGGGGGGCGGAATGGAGTGGAAGCTGCAACCCAGGTATGTGCCCTTGACCCCTTGACAGGCCCACACTCTCACCTCTGAGCCACTCCCACCAGGGCAGAGAAGGACTTTTTAAAAATATGTTTTTGTTGGTTTTAGATAGAGGGAGGGAGATGTAGAAACATCAATGATGAGAGAGAATCATTGATGGGCTGCCTTCTGCATGCCTCCTACTGGGGTTCGAGCCTGCAACCTGGGCATGTGCCCTGACCGGGAATCAGAGCAGGCAGACTGAAGAATCCTAATCCAGGTCTCCTGTTAGTTTGTTTTTGTTTTAAACTTCTCTGTAATGAGACATTTCAGACGTGCACAAAAGCAAACAATGCAGGATTAACCCCACAAATCCATCACCCAGCTTCAGTCATCATCGCTCAGGCCCGGCGGCTCAGCTTTGCAGGGTCAGCAGGCTTTCTCTGGAAAGGCTGTCTTTGCAGCAACCAGTCCACTCGGCCATAAGTAAATGAATGAGTGAGGCTGTGTTCCAATAAAACTCTATTTACAAAAACAGGTGGTGGCCACACTTGGCCTCCCAGTCATAGTTTGCAAACCCCTGACCTTTGACCTTGTGTTCCTCCTCCCCACCCTGAATAACTGTCAAGTAACTCCAGGCTATCCTATTGTTTTATCCTTAACCATTTCAGTAGATGTCTCTAAAAGATATTCTTTTAAGATGTCATCACAATTGTATTGCAATGAAGTTATTCCCAACATTAAATATATCGTCAATGTTCAAACTTTTTCGACATAGATTTTGTTTTACACTTGGTTGGAGACGAGACCGTGGGTTTATATGTCCCTTTAGGGCCTTGCAGGGGCCCCTCCATGCAGGGGGGCGGGGTGAGTATACCTGCTTTCCCACTTGGGTCACTGTTCCCCAGTTTCCCACCATTTGGAATTTGCTGATTCCATCTTGAGGTGTCATTTAACTTTCTGCTCTGGCGCCTCTAACTCCTATAGGTGGTAGTGAGACCTGGAAGTGAGATTGCTTTATGCGACTTCCCATCTGCTGTGAACGCTCACCCAGGATGTGTGTGAGTCCCACCTTCGCAGTTCACATGTTTAATGTCAGTGCTGTGATGACCATTATTCAGATGCAGGTTCATCGGGAGCACCAAAAAGCTGATGCTTTAGTTTATCGCTGTTCATGTATTAGCTGAAATATTTCCATAGAAAAAAAACTTCTCAACATCAACTCTTGGTTACCCTAGCTTACAGTCAAATAAGAAAGGCAGGCTCTGGCCAGTGTGCTCAGTGGTTAGAGTGTCGGCCGGCACATGGAAGGTCTCTGGTTTGATCCCCATCAAGGGCATTACCAGGGTTGTATGTTCAACCCCGGCCCCTCTTGGGGCATGTGCAGGAGGCAACCAATTGATGTATCTCTCTCACACTGATGTTTCTCTCTCTTTCTCCTCCTCCTTCCCTTCCTCCCATCCACTCTCTCTAAAAATCAGTGGAAAAATATTCTCAGAAGAGGGAAAAAAGAGAGGCAGATAAATGCTTCACTAGTTCTGTTCCTCACCACTTTCCAGATAACGAGTTGATGTCTTCGCATCCTCTGAAAGAGACCAATAATATTCTTAAATAAAAATCATTATCATTAAATTCTGCGTTTAAATTAGCACATTCCTCTGATGTAACTCTGATCTTCTTGGTTCCAGGCTCATTGTGTACAATTTTGCCCAGACCTGGGGTGGCATTTCTCTGCCCTTCCTGCAGAGCTTTAAGAAAGACTTCCTAGGCGGCAGGAACGGCCCCAGGTGTCTGACTGGTGGGGTCAGACCAGACTGGGTTCAGCAACCTGGGTACTGGGTCCTGGCTGGGAAAGAATTCAGAACAAGACTCAAACTGTAAGAAAACATTTATTGGGTAAATCACAGGTGGACATAATTCCTAGAAGACATAGGCTGAGGATACAAGTTACAGAGGCAAAGGGAGGCCCTTGGAGCTTGGGAGTGAGGAAGCTGATGGTGATGTGCTGGGGGCAGGGGGAGGGGGAGGGAAAGGCGTGGGTGTGCTCCCAGGAGGGAGAGCTCACTGGGTCCTCCATCCTATGGGCTTTAAGGGTGGGGACGTTAGGGGATGTCCCAGGGAAGATCTCAGGAGGGTACTCAGCAGCCTTCCTGTGTGTGCTTTCAGGGCTGTGGTCTCCACTGATGGATTGGCCGGCACCTGGGCAGGGGGTCACTGTCCAATGCAGCTGGTCCTGACATCAGCCGTGGCTGGTTTTGCTGCTTCTCTGGGCCTGGAGCTGAAATACAACTGAGGCCTAGATGTTATCTCTAGGGAGGGGAGGTCAGGGGTCCAAACCACATGACCTGCCGTATGCTAGGGGAGGAAAGGGCACCCTGGAGGTGGGATCCTCCCTACAATGGCTTGTCCATCCTGGTGACCTTCTGTACTTGGCCCATCGTCCTTGCGTCCTTGCTGTGCTCGTGTCTGAACTGCTGACCACAAGACCAGCATCTGCAGTGCGGTGGGCTGGGAGCAGGCTGGGGCACTGCAGCCGGGCTGGGTGGGCGGGCCCAAGGGCACCTTTCCTTAACTACTCCGGCACTTACTCTTCTAATAGAACAAAACACACCTCCAACACCTGCCCACATGAAGCCTTCCACCAGGAAACTGGTCAAAGCACATGAACTGACTTCTGTGCTGTTTAAGAAACCCCAATCGATCTGAGTGGATTCAGTGAGGAACCAGAAAGCAGGGGTGGCTCAGGCTGGCGCTCCAGGCAAACCTGGGTGCTGCCCTCCCCGATTCTCATCACCTGGCGGGGGGCGGGGCGAGTACACCTGCTTTCCTCTACTTCTCACAGACAGGAGAGTCTGTGGATGGTCCTGAGAATCACCGCCTTTTGGAACATTTGGCAGGAGGGCTCTTAGTTTGAGGTGAGGGATAAGACCCTGCACCTTGCTGATCTGGGAGAATTCAAAGTCTGATGGGTCCGGGTCCCTTAATAATTTCTTCTTCCCGAAGAGATGGCAGAGCATCTGAGGTGCTGGCTGTGAACTTGAGCCGCCAGTGACTGGCCATGTGCTGTTTGCCCTGAGGATTCACCTTTCGTACTTTAACAAAAACAATAGTTTTGCCTTTATGTGGTATTAATTACACCCGGGCCTGGGAAAGTACATGTCTCCTTGCTCTTCAGTGACCCTGTTTCATCTCTGGAAACAAAACCTGCTCTAATGGCAACAGTTTTTAATCCCATCAAGAAAGAATCAATTGTTACTCATAATATTTACATAGGCATCACTATAAAGCACAGGTAAAAAGTTCAAAATCCTAGGATGACTTTATTTCAAAAGCTTAAGGTCATTAACTAGTATTCTTGAGGCAGCATAGTAGGAAGGTAGAAAAATGCCTTGGCAAGTGGAATGGAAAACTGAGGCAGACAGCTGAATAAAAGTGGTGGAATAATTTCCAGCAGATACAGGTCACCTCCTAGACATAACATCTAGGCCTCAGTTACATTTCAACTCCAGGCCCAGAAAGGCAGCAAAACCAGGTGGGCAAGCCAGGGCGGGCTGTAATGATATGACCCTGCCTGGTGCTGACCATCATAGAGCCCACAGCCTTGAGTGGGTACCTGGAAAGCTGATCAGTATTCTACTGAGATCTCCCCTGAGAGCCTGAACTCCCAGCTCTTAAAACCCTCAACACAAAGACCCTGGGATCACACCCCTGCCTTCCTCCTCCCCTTTCTTTCCCCCATAGGCGTGCACCTCCTAAACTCTGAGGGGCCCACAAGACTTGCAACAAGGGGAGCAGTGTGCAGTAGCAGCTCGTCCAGGCTAACCCCGACCTGTCTCCAGGGCGCCCTTGCTCTGACTTCCCAGTGACGGGCCCTGGAAGCCAGCGATTCCCATGACCCTTCCGATAGCAGTGCCTTGTCTCACTTCCTTCCCTTAATGCTTCTAAGAGGTGCAGCAGCCCTGCCCAGTCTCCTGCTGTGTCCTCTGTCCTATTCCCTCCCTTGTCTCACTGTCCCAGCTTTAATAAATGTCCTCTCAACGTCATGTGGATGTATATTGTGAAATCTTTTCTACACAAATTCTAGAACCCACACACTACCGACAGCTCAGGGCCGACCTGCTCCGTCCTGGTCCCCTTCCTGGTAACATTTTTATCCAAATTTTACATACTGACTTGCAGAGACGTCAATAAATGCCCAAGCAAGCAAGATGATTACTTTTTCCTGTATTTTATATTTTGTCCTGTCTTTATTGTTTTATTTTTTGCTCAACCGAGCAAAGCATGCTCTTTTGCAAAAATCCAACCACTGAAGAAATATATAAGGTGGGGTGTCCTCTAATAACCCCCTGAAGAGAGGACGCCAACAGGAGTTTGGCTGAACACTGAAAAAGGTTACTTAAGATCCAAAATGCTTGGTGCTCATGGTACCAGCATTCATTTTTCAAAAGGTCATTTTGGTTTTGAGCCACAAGAGGTCACCAGAACATCATAGCAGTTGTCGTTTGCTTCACCTTAACTGTACACGTTTTCATTTGGAAACTGTCACATCAGCGTTTAAACGCGCGTCCAGTGGCTTATGTCAGGAGAGCTTTATGTCATCAGGAGCCCTCTGTTCCTCATCCCCAAACATCGTTGGTCTCATCACTAATGCAGGTCTTCTGCCTCCTACACAGCAAATCACTCACCTTTTCACCTTTACTTCCCAGCCTGGTTCATGACCACGTGTTCACGGAGACTCATCACATCCGAGATGCTCTGTGAAGTGGGGGGTGGGTGGCAAGCCCTGTGAACAAACAGGCTCGGGCAATGCAATAGGTAGCAGGTCCCCCCTTGGACATAGAGTGAGCATCTGGGGTGGCGTCTCAGAGAAGTCCTTGGCGTAACCTGGAAACGGTGTTTTCCAAACCCCTGACTGGATGAGGCTGCCTCTGCTCGGGCACTTCAGGCCTTTACAACCCGAAGAAGCAGTATTCTTCGGAACATTATTTGAGAAATTCTGATTTATAACAATTGTTTTTAAAAATGCTTTTTTAAAATATTTTTTTTATTGATTTCAGAGAGGAAGGGAGAGGAAGAGAGATGGAAACATCAGTGGTGAGAGGAATCAGTTTGTCTGCCTCCCGCACGCCCCCTGCCGGGGACCGAGCTGGCAACGCCGCCTGTGCCCGTGACCGGAGTTCCGCGCGGGCGAGTCCGCAGGGCCTGTGTCCACTGAGCGGCCCGCGAGGCACATTGATTATCTTTAAGGCGTCACAAAGCGCACGCTTCACCCTGCTCCCCGGCTCTTCAACTCCCTCCTCTCCGTTCCGAAACAGACTAGGGAAACAAGCACGCCTCCCGGCAGGGATCCTCGGCGAACGGCTGCGTGCCCGGCCACAGCGCGGAGCAGGCCCGGCGCTCGTGGGAGGGGCTAAGGGACCGCGCACCCAATCACGGCGGCAGCGGGCTCGGCCCGCCCACCCGGCCGGCAGGTGATTGGCGTGGCCGTGCGGCGGAAGGGGGCGGGCGCGATGCCCGCCGCAGGCTCGGCGCCCCCGCGCTCGTCCGCGGCGGGTCCAGGTGAGCGTGCGGTCGGGGCGCCTCTGGGGCCGTCGCTGTTCCCGCGCGTGCGCTCTGCCTGCCCCGCGGCGGAAGGGCTCCTCCGGCCGGAGCCCAGGGACAGCCGCGCTGCCCACCGGGCCAACCCTCGCAGGGAGCAGCGTCCTCTGGGCCGCAGGGCGGCGCTGCAGCCGCGCCCCCAGCGCGTCCTGGAGCGCAGATCAGTCCACGGAGTTCGATCCGCAGACACCCGCCCCTGTGCGGCGGGAGCCTCGCCCGAGCCGGCGCGGAACGGCCTCCCGGGACGCTCGGCGCCGCCGCTGCGCGAGGCTGGGTGCCAGGTCCCGCCGCATCAGGGCGGCGCCGTTCATCTGCACCAGAACTAATGAAGTTCTCCGCGGTGGTGCCCTCCTTGCGGTACCGGTACCGGGAGCTGGAGCGAAGCTGCCTGGCTGAGGAAGACCCGCTAATCGTGCGGGCGTGGGGTGGGGGGCAGCTTCCAGGGCTGCACCCCTGGGACCAGCGGCCCCTCTCGGGCGCAGGGGTGGAGGGTGGAGTGGGGATGGGGTGGGGATGGGGGGGGCGGGGGGAAGCTTCCAGGCTGCAGCCCCTGGGACCAGCGGCGTCTCCGGGTGAGACCGAGGCTGTGCTGAGTGCGGACCTTGGAGACAGTCCTTTGCATCGGTTTGGGCACCAGGCGCCCGGAGAGAGAGGGCGCGGCTCAGCTCCTTGGCCTCAGTTCTGTTAACAACTGGAGGAAGTTACATCTTTTTGAACTCACATGTGTTTTAAAACTCAGTAGCTTAAAATGCTTTCTTCACCCCTCCAAACAGTTGCCATTTAAAATTTTTTTTCTATCTTGATGGCAGAGATCCCAGGACCTGTTGCATGGTGATTACATGCACTAATGATGAAAAATTTGCCCGTAGAAATAATAAATGATGTTATTATGCTGAGAATACTATAGGATGCCCCCCAAACGTATACACACACTTCGAATAATTATAAAGAAAGTGTTTATTAAAATGCATTTTATTTTCAAAATTGAGCTGCCCTGAGGGGCAGAACAGATGATCAGAGGGGGCCGGGGGTCCCCTGCCCAGGCCAGAGGCCTTCGCCAGAGGCTTCAGACATGGGCAGGGGCAAGGCTGGACATTGCAGGGGCCTGGACTCCACAGAGCCAGCAATCAGAGGGGCAGAGATGGAGCCTGTGATTGCAGGGGCCTGGGCTCCACAGAGCCAGCAATCAGAGGGGCAGGGGCTGAGCCTGTGATCACAGGAGTCTGGGCACCGGTGGAGCCGGCAGTGCAGGGGTCTGGGGGTCTCCTGCCCAGGCCTGCAGCCTCAAGCAGAGGTTACAGGGCTGGGCAGGGTTGGAGCTGGTGATAGGAGTAAACTACAGAGGAAACACCTTTTCTGACCGCTCATTGGTTAAGCTCCCTGTGTGCCACTGGTAATCTTCTTAGTAACTTGGGTAATAAGAATCCCTAAAGGTAATCTAGGTTTTTTTCACCTCACTCCTGGATTAAAATAATGAAGGTCAGCTGCTGGAGGGCTAAGAAATGTCATATCCTGCCTTAGCCTGCTGACTGCAGGGTCTGAGTTCAATTCTGACCAAGGGCATGTACCTAGGTTGCAGGTTCCTCCCTGGCCGGGGCCCAGGTCAGGGCATATGCAGGAGGCAAACAAGCAAGTGTTCCTCTCACTTTGATGTTTCTCTCTGTTTTTCCCTTCTCTTCCACATTCTCTAAAAATCAATGGAAACATATCCTTAGGTGAAGATAAAAAAAAGAAAGAAATGTCATATCCTATGAAAGACACATCTTGAAAATGCCTAACGAAAGTTGTCATTTTTTCATGGTGAAGGGACTGGAGTTCATGTTGATGAAAACACTTTGGTGGCTGTGGTGACTGGCAGTGGCTGCAGCAGCGGGGGTGATGGGACTGGTGGCTTCCCTGATTAGCCTGGTCACCTCCCACAAAGGGAGGGCAGCCGGTGGCTTAGGCCCGCTCCCCAAGAGGATCAGGGAGCAGGCCTAAGCCATCAATAGGACACCCCCTGAGGGCTCCCAATATGTGAGAGGGGGTAGGCTGGGCTGAGGATCAGCCCCCCCCAGTGCACGAATTTCATGTACCGGGTCCCTAGTCTTATGTAATAAAGAGATAATATGCAAATTAATCCTCACACCATCACAGACTGGCTTCCTACCACCAGGCAGGCAGGGGGGTTAGTGCGGGACAATTGAACAAGCAGGCTGTGTGGGGTGACCAGGCTGGTAGGGGTAGGGAGGGAGGAGGGTAGTTGGGGGTGATTGGGCTGGTAGGGGGGGCAGTGAGGGGTGACTAGGACAGCGGGGGGGAGGGGGAAGTTGGGGGCAAACAGGCCAGCGGGGGAGCAGTAAGAGGTGACCAGGCTGGTGGGGGGGGGTGCAGTTGGGGACAACCAGGCCAGAGGGGAGGTAGTTGGGAGCAACCAGGCCAGCATGCAGAGGCAGTGAGAGGCGATCAGGCCGGCTGGGGGAGAGAGGCAGTTAGGGGTGACCAGGCAGGCAGGCAGGTGAGCGATTAGGAGCCAGCGGTCCAGGATTGTAAGAGGGATGTCCAACTGCCCATTCTAAACCGGCAGTTGGATATCCCCTCAGGGGTCCTGGATTGGAGAGGTGCAGGGGACCCCCTCCTGTGCATGGATTTCTGTGCACCAGGCCTCTAGTAATCTTATAAAAGGAAGGGACCTCAGAGGCCATTTGATATAATGTCACCCCAACTGCAGAGACAG